>JAOEHY010029164.1:32161-65481 GCA_025447955.1 Psilopsiagon aurifrons
CTTGTCATGGTTAAACTTCATCAGGTTGGCATCAGCCCACCTCACAAGCATGTCAAGGTCCCTCTGGATGGCATTCCCTCCAATGTATCAACCGAACCACACAGCTTGGTGTCATTGGCAAACTTGCTGTTATAAACCATGAATGAAAAGTTAATAAACAAAAATAAAGTTGTTCATTATTTTCTAAGCAATTAAAGCCTCAAAACTGAAAATATTAAAAAGAACCTTGAAGTTATATAATTACTTACATTTGTGTATGATGTGTTCTCTTGGCTGGAAAAACCTGCCAGATTTGCGGTAAACTATGTACTTGGGCAAATCATCATGTTCTAAAGTTTACTAAATAATATCAAATCAAGCCTCCCTCAGAAAAAGATCAAAAAGTAAAAATAAAAACCACAGATACTTCTAGTGTTAATTATAGAGACCAGATGCACTCCTCAGTCATGATGTTAAGAGTTCCTCTGTCCATGTTGGTGCACCTCCTCTCCCTGTGTAATTCTATAGCTATGCATGAGCTCAGCAAATTAGCAAATTAAGCTCAAGCTTAACTTGTGCACCGCTGCCAGTGTGCACTGTGCTCACCAGTCACTTTCTTAGCAGGAAAGTATGTGTCAATATTTATTAAGGCACTCTAATAGTGCTTGACTATTTGTGTGCTTCCACTTCAGTCCGCAGTTGCCTCACAAGAGCATTGTGTAAAGTAAATCAGTGCCACAATTGCAGTATCTGCTTTCCTGACTGTAATATACGGCTGTGTGCTGTGGTAAAATGCAAGTTTCCACCTCAAGAAGCTTTCTTTTCCCTTGCAGCTGCAAATAGCACATAGAGTGGAAGACTGTGGTCTCTCACTGCTTCCTTCCAAATTAAAGATGCTCCTTGATCAAGTATATCAGGAGAAAAGTAAGTGAGGGAAACAGAGTAGGTTGCAAAGACGCACTGCACAGAAGTAGTAAAGCCCTATGATACTGCACAGGCTTGGGAACACTTTCAGTTATGGGTTTCAATCACTGTTTTTTCAGTTAAGAACACTCTGGAGTGCTCCTAACTCCTGGGTTCCTGCTGAGCCTCTACTTTGCATAAGGCCCTGGCAGATGCAAGCTCTCCCTTCACAGCAGGGTGCTGAAAGACAACTGGAAAGGCCAGCATTGGGTGGTTTTCCTTCATCAGCTGCCAATGGCTTACAACAAAATCAAAAGAGACAACAGAGAAATACGGTGAGACAGGGGGCAATTCATCTTATTTGAAGATGTCATCTAAAAAAGTTGAATGCATCACTCTCTAAGAGTGACTACATCTCATAATTAACAACAAAGAGATTCCTGATTAGCTCAGATGCAGGTGTAAATGCTGTAAACTTCTGAAGTAGGATCCATCAATCCCACCCACAGCACATTCAGAGCTGAGCTGTTTGGATGTCTTTGAGATTCTTCTGCCTAAAGTTTGGCTATTAGTAGCAAACCAACATATTTAGGCCAAATAGCACAACACATGCTGATTTAGAGGGTGAAGACTTTGGAAAACAGCAGAGGTTTTTGTGGTGTGAAGGAAAATTTTTCAACAGTTTAGGCAAAAGCTGATGTGTAATGACTGTCCATATACTTGAAATCTTTCCTCTGACTAACCTAAGCCAGAAAACTTAAGGTGTCTATCACACAGTAGGCACTCAAGCATACTGTACATTGCCTGACAGTGTGGTCACCAACAAGCTCAGCTTTCCAGCAGCCTCACATCTAGAGGTTTGGGTGAAAAAAGTCAAGCTACACTTGTGATGAGGGTCTGGCCACGTGGAACATGCCAGCCCTTCCTTTAGCATCCCCTGCTTGCATTAGCTGGGAACCTGAGGAGTTAACACTTCCCAAGGAGAAGACAATTTCTAAAGAAAATACACACAGAGTAGGAGAACAGAAGAAGCACAATCCTATTTATGCCATGAGCAAACTGAAGTATCAGACAGGTTAAAAGCTGGGAATTAAACCACCTCGATGGCGTATGGTCAAATGTTCAAGTAAAGTACAATCTTTCCTTTCCAAAAAAAAAAACCAAAAAACCCACAACAAACCCTAACATTCTAATAAATGTTTTCTTTAAAAAGGAAGTACATCTATATAAGAATATACGTAGTGAGAACACAGCATCAGTATTGGCATACAGATCTTTAAAAGACTAATGTTCTTGGGATACAAGGAAGGAGCTGACATTTTTGTGCCATTAGCACAGCCCAGGCCCAGATGAACTGAAAATGAGACCATGTTATCAGTAGTTCACTACTGATGCCAGGTTCTCATAGTCTGCTTTTCATTTTCATCAAGCCTACTGCATTACCATGGCCTTGATGCAAATTGAAATAAAGTCATCAGTCTCTAGACAGATAGATATTTTTTGTTAGAAAGGCGATGAACCCAGTTCCTATTCCTGCAAACAATTATGCAGTAAGCACTCTAATTTTCTACAGATGGCTTAATGAGGCTGCATATGCGTAAAAAGTTACCCATAGGCATATTTGCAGTGGAAAGGCCATGGTTATCTCTTAGCTGCAGGTCTTTCCAGAAACCCAAGCGATTACCACTGCTGAGAGCAAAAAAAGCAATGCTATGAATTCAGCATCAGAACAAATATTTCATAACTATGCTTTAATAGTTACACCTGGTGCTGATATTCTTAATAATGGAGCATTATTCAGGGGAAAGTTTCCTGCATTGCATGGTGACAGCTATACCATCAAGAACACAGCCAACTCATGCCCCTGTGGTGGCTGCAAAGTTCAGAGAGAGGCCAGGTGCCAGGACGGCATTAGTGGCTGAGCTGCAGAGCTGCATCTGGACAGAGGTAGCAAGAGTACCTCAGATCTTTGTGCAACCAAGGGAGGAATTAGGTGGGACTGGACTGTGGAGGCCAATATTCACAGCATAGCTAGGGACACCATGACCTGCCCATGCAATGCCACCCTTCATGAAAATACTAAGTTGCAGTCTGCCTTTTCTCAGCTTCAAAGACATCTCAAGACTTTGGGTTGTATGAAGATTTTGGTACTGAGCTGGTAGAGAAAGATGGTCGCCTCTATAGCAACAGTCATCCCAGGATGGTGGGCTGTGTCCAGGCAAAAAGGCAGTGTCAATGCAATGGGGACATCAGACATATCTTTGTCATAGGAGTGGGAGCACTTCTCATGGGGGAAAATCCAGCACCCCAGTAATGACCCCAAATGCAGGGCATGCCCAGAAATATGCCAGAGGCCAGTCAGGACATTGTCTTGACAACTATTTATAGTCTTCCCATGCAAAAAGATGTTTCCAGGAGCAAGTCAGGTTACCAAATCTATAGTTCCTCAACGTAGTTCCTCAATGGCTGCTCTCAGCAGGTGTCTTTAGACTTTTTGAAGGCTAAGCACATTTTATGTGCTGTAGTCCTTCATTCTTTAGGACAGGCCAGTTGTGATAATATCCAGTTTTCCTACACAATTTTCATCCAAATTCTGACTGCAAATTGCATGGGAATGCATTTTCTCACTGTTAGTAAATGTTTTGCCTTGCTGCTCTCTAACATGAAGACACATCTCACAAGGCACGAAAACCAGGAATTTTTATCAATTACAGTCATATACATGTTACTTGCTTCCACCGCAGTGGAACCAGGATGACTGTCACAAGCCCGAGACAAGGCAGCCACAGGTACCCTTGGGTGAGGCAGAGTCTGGAAACTGTTCCCTTGCAGTCAGCATGGAGCATAGACTCTGCCACTACCTGGGAGCTGAGTAAGGAGTACATAGCTCAGGGACCTTCAAACAGCTTTTGAAAGAAACAGCTGGTGTCTCAAACTCACCTCTGTGTTTCTAAAAAGCTTCATGAAGTATGTAAAACAAAAGGAAACATTTGTCTTTGAAAAAAAAAGAAAACCAACAGAGTTGTTAAAATCTTGGAAGATGTGACACGATAAAGGAAAGTAAACAGAACTAGTTCTTAGAAATTATATAACTTAATATTTGAACCATTTAGGTGCATAATATTCCTAGGCTCTCACATTGGACCAGGAGCCAAGAAGACATGCTGCTTTGCTCAGATACAGACCAAAGATCCTGTAAGAGCAAGGAGATGAAGAGATGATTGTCAGCTAGAAAATACCCTGTGTGGGAAGGGATAACAAAACTCACCCAAAAAAACTGAGGAATCCTCATATAGGAGAGAGTACAGGTATGAGAAATGTTGCCATATTTGTATCTGCAGTACAGTTGTACAGCAAATACCTGCTGAAATTGGAACTGTAAGAGACTGATTGGATAAGTCCAGTATTAACAAAAGCAGCATACATAAATTGGGAAGTTGTTCTATTATGTAGAACAAATAGGTATCCTGGCTCTGGACCCAGCACTGTCATTAAAATGATTATCAGTGAGCAAGGCAGAATATGTGGTCTGATACAGACACAAGAACGAACTTCTCAAAGACCCTTACCAGCCCGGGCTTAGACCTCATTAACACTAGTTAAGCCAAAGCGGATTGTATGCTGCAAACCAGATCTGAGTTTGGCTTTAGATTTACCACTTGTTTACACAAGCGGATCAAACAGCCCGTTTCTGCTTCCAGACACCCTCACTGATTGCTCCATGATTCCCTGGGAAAATTCTAATAAAACAGCCAGGCTATTCAGCATTGGCACAGCACTTTTTGATCCCAGTCAGATTAGTGAAGGCCCTGGTCTCATGCTTCTCTTCCAACAACTTCAGTCACCCTGCCCATCTCACCTCATGTAAACATGCACAAAGGGACACTGGTTTCCGGTGGTGGCTCTCCTTCCTCATCGAGAGTTCAGACATATAAACCTGTATGTTAAGATGGAGAGAGCAGCCTTCTACAGACTGCACATCATTTTGCTGAGTAAGCCAAAGTCTTGCCCCCACCACTTAGTAAAAACACAAACTGTACAGCCATCTGGACCAGCTGAGACAAGGCAAAGGCACAGAGGACAGGGAGGATGACATGAAAAGTTCAGGTACAAACCAGATCTGCACTTCAGCATCCCAGAGTCTACTCCTGGTAAGCTCCAGCTTGCTACAGTTCTAAAGGATAGAGTGACCTATATCCATCCCTATGTGCTAAGCGAACAGCCAGAGGGTAGCACATGGGCAAGCTGAGATGATCAATCTGCCACAGCTGAGCATGTCCAAGTCCGCTATTGTCGCTGGGGGATTCGTAACAGTTGTGCTTTGGGAAACAAAACAAACAGTGGCACACTTCTGTAAACAGCAGCTCAGGCAGCACACCAAAATCAAACCAGATGAGCAAGGACTGCTCAACCTGGAGGATTTAATTAGAGCCTCCCCCCCCAAACTGTCTGAACGTCTGAAGGATTTCAGAGTTTTATTCTTACTAACTTGCAAATTTACTGCTCTTATTCACAAGGAAAATTTCACAATCTCAAATGTCAAGAAGTTATGCTCAATTTCCTTCTGGCGTTTTGACCTTCTCAAGGTGAGGGAAGTAACCCTTAAAGAGCCAGTGAGGAAGGACTGCAGAGAATTTTTACCTTGAAGGTCTCCTGCATGCTTGTCAGGACAAGGCTCCACACTAGGGACCTCTCCCCCATCTCACTGAACAAGTGTAGAACAAATACCAACATTTGTCAAGGAATTTGCAAAAGCAGTGAATAATCCCAGTCCAGCTTAGATTCCAATATGGAAACTCAAAAGCATTTCTAGTTTACCTTTTCAATTCACTGTATAAAACCAGGATTTGGGTCCTCAGGTTTTTTCTTTTTAGGAAACCAGCATCTCATGCAGCCAAGTGGGGCTATAAAACCACTCAGTGCGAAGTATTCTGACATTCCAGGGTGAATTTTGGATGGTTAGGAATTCCCAGCTAAAATTTCCAGAAGTAAATAAATCACTGAGTTTCATTTTGGGCACTGCTGAAAATGTCACTCAAGCTGAAAGAGAGCTCCTATTCATTAAATACGACTCCAGTTTCTAGAGAGAAAAGAAGAGAGAAGGGATTTCACTACAGTATTTGAGAAAGAAAGTTGGTTAAAAAATCCAAACAAAATGAGACAATCTCCTTGCCTTGTTAGCTATGAATGCATCTTAAAACAATGAGGACAATTCAGTGCAATTTCAACGAGCATTTGCCGAGCTGCTGGAAGGTACCAACCAACTACCTCTACTGTGTCACTCCTCAGTGGTCTAGTTCAAATCCAGCCTGTGAAAGTTAGTATCCACATGCAATATCCGGCTTCCATGAAATGATATCCATCTATCTATTCTTCTGTCCGTCCATCCAACCACAGTCTTTGGAAGGGACAGATGTCCACATGCTAAAAGCCACCATTACAACCTGCTTTCTTCCTGGCATCCTCAGCTGAGGAAGCATATATACCTGGAAGATAAGCATGTCTCCCCCTCCATTTGCTCCCAACTCAGCCACTTCTGAGCCTCAAAATAGGGTTAACACTGGAAGATGTACCCAAATGTCTTGAGGAGAAACGTAGAATTGCGATCATTGCATACCAACAACTTCCAGTAGGGCATTTCTAAATCATTCAGGATTTCCACACAGACAGCATGAGCTACCAGTGTTGTGCAAAGACTTATTTTAACAGTTGTCACCATCTTTGCATGGTCAGACATGTGAGCTATTCAGCCTTCACTGCTACAGACATGCAGGACATGCTACATGGACATTGGACTTCAAGGCCATTTTCCTGTTACAGCAGCATAGCTGCTGCTGCAGTACAACAAAAGAGAGGTGAAACAACTCTTACAAGAGATCTGTGGCATCAATTTGTGTTGGCTTTCACCCACTGCAAGAGATCAATAAGGCATAAGAGCAAAAGAAGGATGACCCTCACTGGCATGAAGTTTTACAAGCATCCTCCCACCACTTCAACCATCTTGCACATTTTGTAGCATTATGAAGTTCAAATGCCATGGGATAGATCAGTCTGGCAATAAATTCAGCCAAAGGCAATCTCTTAAAAAGCCATCATTATGTAAGGGTGTTCTTGCTCATTATACTGAAGGATGGAAAATACAGTATGCGTCACATAGTGTAATTCAGAATTGATTTTCTATCATGACACATTTTACAGAGGCTATTCTGCACAGTGCTTTTGCCATGATATAAACCAGGACTGTTTTCCCACTTTTTTTCCCTTTTATCTCCTGATTGCCCAGTGTAGGAGACTATTTCAAGGCAATGCCTTCATCTTCACTGCACATCAAAAGCAAAGCAAGGGAGGAGTGCTGCTCCTATCCTGGCAGCTCTCCATTACATTTTAAAACTCTTCCTTGAACCAAAAAAGCACATCACTCATTTTATGTTGCTACTCATCAAGGAAGAGCTGGTTGCTAACAGCAAAAAGAGCCACTTGTGAAACATGCCAGCTCCTGGTCTCATCCTGCCAGAAGCTCTGTCATCTCAGTTCCCACCAACGCTCTGCTTCGTACAAGAATCTGGACCGTGCAGGACTGGCCTCTCCTACAGACTCAGATGATGCCAGTTATGTTTCTAATTTGAAGACTGCAGAGAGACCCTATCACAGCACCCTCAATTTTTCAGATGAGTTTTCTTTCTGTTTATATAGATTTCACCTCTTCAGTCACTTCAAATTTGTAATCTTTATGTGCTGATGCTACTAAATAGATCTTTTTATCACCAAAAATCACTTTACCATCAAAACCGCTTGGCACCTTTGTCTGCAATCTCAACAGAGATGGCAAGGGCAATGCTGTAAACTACATTTCCCACCAATGGGATATATCAATGGTGCCCTTGACGTTATTGATACTGTACCTGTACCCCTTGTCAGGCTTGTTACGTTGGTGTTACATGCACACACAGCCATGCTTACACCTACATAAGAGGTTAGCTTCAGCCAGTGATAATGCTAAACACCCAGAAAACTGCAGTCCCCATGGAAATAAAATTCACTGAGCTGCCCATGAAGAAACACTTCAATAAGGTGATGGTAGGACCTGCAGCACAAAGCAAACAGCCGATGGCGAAGAGGAGCCTTGGGTGGCTGAGTGCCCTCTTTGCTCACTCCAGATCCCAAAACCCTGGAGCTGGAAAGGCCACGATCATAATTCAATTCAGTGTCAATTTGTTCATTGTTTTGGTGTTACAGCCTTTCCTCTAACCTGCCCCGTGGGCTATGGTCACACTGCAGCATGTCAAATACACAGTCCCACCTTCTTTACTAAATTCATGCCCCTTATATGCCCTTGCTTCCTATCCAACACACTTCAAACCCTTTCTCAGAACCCTGGGGAGGCAGCTGGGTTTCCAAGTAGGGAAAGAGCCACCCCAGCAGGGTTCAGCCACTGCTCATTTCCTTGCACTGGGAACAGAGCTGCCTGGGCAGGAATAAAGAGCTCATAGAGTCACCTATTTGTGCTTTACATGCTCTAAAGAAGCTGCAATTCCTCACCTTCAAAACTTGCAGAAAGCATTAAAAGATTATTCAATGCATGGGATGCAATGAAAATTGGACTTTCTCTTACTTCTCTTTCTAGAAATAATAACTGAAATATTATTATTTCTATTCTGTAAGATAGAAAGTCACAAACTTAGCATTTGGACCAGAGCAGCTCAGGAAAACAAAGGAGCCTGACAGCCACACAAAGCCTGTTGGGGTTCAGCTCTTGAAATCCTGCCCTTTGCTTGAGCTACAGCACCATACTTGGTCCCTTTTGTCTTCCCAAAATAGCAGCTAGCAGGGCTGGAGAAGAATCAATTCCCAAGCAAATCTCATGCAAATTGGAACCACACAAAGGAGGCTATTAAACTGCAATGGACATCAGCAGCCACCACTCTTAGACCTGCATGTGATGTTTCAAAAGAGACTGATATTAATTAAAATGGGTCTCAATTTATTTATGTTTCTTTCCACTGTGCTTTGTTATTTTAATTGCTGAAATACTGGACACTTATGACCCATTCTATAGTACAGTTTTGTTCATAATTAATACATGCACATAATCTTTATTAAGTTACATAAAAATAAAAAGGGTGTTTTACCACCAATATAAAACAACAAATTAGGTTTTGTCTGCAGTTTCAATTTGTCCAATAACAATATTTAAACATATTTGAAATTAAACAGCACAGATGTTAATCAGATATAAGTAGGTCTGCATCACTTTTGCATGAATAATGCTACATGAAATAATTAAAATTTCACATTTATGTAACACTTTCCATCTCCAAGGGATCCCAGAACCTATTAGCACGTACACCAGAACAGACGCATTCTGTAATGTTTTGCCTTCCTGCAACAACTTCCTTCCACAGATTTCAGATCATTTTACAAACACTAATCAAGCCTTCAACACCCTGTGATGCTTCTGCACAGCAAAGGGTATCGGCTCTGCTGAGGGCACACAGCCTTGAGGATTGGGTGGATGGCAGCAAATCAGACTAAAGGCTGACTGGTACCAACTGCCTCAATATAGCAAAAGGTTCTACTAAATAAAATACTGAATCATATGCTTAAGTGGGCTTTAATGGACATAAGCATGGCCTCAAGCATCTTGCTGAATGTGAATGTGTGGTGGGCAAGGATGTGGGAAAAGTGTGGTACAGAGGAGAGTGTGGTCATTACTGGCCCATGAAAGCAGCTCCTCCCTGCCCCCTATTTGTCATAACTACTTCAGGTTAGACATGAAATAACCTAATAAAAGTTATTTTAGTTGGGTTTTATGTGTGATGAAAATAACTGAATACACTCAGAGCCATTACCATTTTTCCTGTTTCATAAATCTCCACATCTTTAACCGGTCTTGCAACTCAGCTTTCTTTCCCTGTATACTTTCCAGTTTTCCAACTGACAATTTTTCCAGCTGACATTTTCTAGAAAGGACTAAATTTTAAATCTAGGATAGTTCTCTAAAATTTTCTATGTCTAATGCTCTTCCTTGAGAAGCACTGCTGAAGCAAAGAGAGAACCTCTCACCCAACTGTTCTCTATCGAAAGCAACAGGTCGTTCTCAACCTGCATTTTTGCTGCAGTGAGCTAGGCCTACAGAGCACACCATTCTACATACACAGCTTTGGCATCTTGCAAACCTCTCTTTTAGGTATAAGGAAGAACCAATTAAAAAGCAATTCACTTTAATATCTTAACATTTCCTGTATTTCTAATAATGATTTGGTTTAAAAGAATGTGATTTGGGGACAATGTCAAAAAAATACATAAAGATTTTCACTTCAACTGTTCATTACAACACCAAAATATTTCCAAGCTCTGTTCAGAAGCCTGAAAATCATAATGACTTGTGGACAATACAGCAGCCATTAGATTTTGCATTCTGAGGCTCTAATATAACACTGGACTTTTCCCTCCTCATGCTGCAGAGGACAAAGAGGATTCTGCCTTAAGCCTTAGCTGAAACACTTTTATTCCTGTGTTAGCTGTGAAGGATCATATTAAGAGGTCTAAGGAGACTATCAGACTGAAAAATTATTATCCTTGTCTTACAAGAAAATGAGAGCAGGGCCTGGGAAGTAATGCCTGATAAAGTCCATAAATGCCCATCAAGTGCTAAGTTGAGGACTCTAAAACCTTCCTCCTTCTCTCTAAACACTGTACTGACAGCAAACCACATTAAGAAGTATAATGATTATTTCAGCCTAAGGTTTTCCTTTTTTTTTTTACTTTTTCTTAAGAAAAGATGGAAGTCTGAAGTTTATTCTTCACTTGCAACCAGACTTGACTGAATTCAGAAGAGTAACAATGATATTCTGTATTTTTACTGCCCATTATTTCCTGCTGGTTTCCAGTTTTGTTGAAATGCCAGTTATCAGGATTCAATTTGCCCCCTCCAAGGGAGAATGTCTGGTATCATTCTGAGAATAACACCTGCAATATATTATGTTAATTGAGCACTAATAAGCTTCACAGTGCTTTTGCTTCCAAACAGGAATGGAAATGTCATCTTTGAAATAGCGCGCATTAAGCACCTGTCTATACCTGCATGATCTCATTTATGAATCTAAGAACATGAAGCAGCGGCACAGATTTGCTAGGCTTTACAGAGAACATACGGAAAACCCAAAAGATCTACCTTCTAGTAACACACTCTTCTCTAAAGCCCAAGCCCCATTTGGGAAACCTGGAAATCCAACATTAAGAGTACATTTCATCGAGATGGCCTCCCCTGTCAGCAGCCTCCAATGAACTTTAAATAATGAACTTTAAGACTGTTGTCCCACATACTATCAGTCTTAAAGACCAGGAGCCTCCAGCAGTGAATTTCTCTTCTGTTTAATTCTCAATAGAACTGTATTTCAGGCAATTAATGTCAGATGCTGCTTGTGCATTTTGATAATTTCATTCTCTTACAGCACAAGAAATGATCAAGACCACAAATTCAAGGCATCATTTGCACTCACTAGAATTTGGCAGTAAGTCAGCAAGGTTCTGCAGGCTTGAGAAGACTCTCAGGGATAAAAGAGGGTTATAGGAGTTACCCTAATTAATATTTTGTTATTAGTCAGAGTATGGACAATGACCTTTAAAGATGAGCAAAATAAGTTTCCTCCTTCCAAAAGAGATGAATATCTGCAATTGCACGCATTTATACCAGCATAGATTTTAAGTGTAAGACATCACAGCCAGCTTATATTTCTCATTGTGTAATGGCAAAAATAAATAGGAGAGTTTTAGTGCTGCTTCAATTTGAAGCTTTGCACCCCGTGCCCCTAAAGAAAACAAAATAAATAAACAGAATCTTGACTATTTACACTGTTTTAATTTATTAGGCAATGATACCTGGAGAGGACATCTCACTCCTACTACCACTGAGTGTATTTTTCAGTACCAATCACACAGATTGGGGAAGGCATGGCCAGTCCCATGTGCATGATGGACTCCTAGCTGTAGGGCCATCAGGAGCATAGCTGCTGGAGATCTGAGGGGCTGGTAGCCTTGCTACACATCCCACCACATCCTGCTGCCTCACCAGTTCCAGCAGAGCTGTTCCATCAGGCTCCATGCCATTGACCCCTCTCAAATTTGAATTTTCCATCTACAATGACCCTTTGCGGGCATGAGGCCAGTTTCCAGCAGCTGCTCCTCTGCTACTGCTCATCCGTGCAGACCTTTTTTCAAAACTTGCCTTTTTCCTTCCGCCACCACCATTAGGCCTATGTGCAGCTTTTCTACAAAATGTTCTTTCCCCTGCTGTGGCACTAATATCCCAGTGTCTCAAGAAAGCTGGCTGAGCCTGACCTCCCCTAGCCAGCACTCACCCTGCTTGTCCACAGTGAAACTATACTTTTCCAGGTGTTTTCTTAGCACATCACTTGAGAAAGCTTTCAAGAAGTTTCCTGTCCTAACAGCAGATGTTAAGTAAACTAGCCTACAGTTTTCCAGTTCATCTATTAACTGTTTAAAAAATAATGATGATTACTTTTGTCTGGTACTTCACAGTCCTCAGAAACCTTTCTAGGGAAAGAGCATGTTCAATCTGGTCCCATCATGGTTCACCAACCCCCTTGCACGTTCATACCAAAGGATGAAAGAGGGTTTCCTTTCCAGGCCCGGCAGACATGATTTAAAAAGATAAAGGCAACAACCTCACTAATCCAGTAACATAACTTTTAGGAAGTGGAAGCATTTCATCTTTCCCCATGGAGACCCAAGGCCAAAACCACTCCTGATACAAACTGGCCCATTATTATTAATTTCTCTTATCACTGTGATACTGTCAAAAAAAAAAAGGTCTCACTTTTCCTTTGTTATTCTTCCTATCTTTTCTAGATATCACAGTATACTGTTTTAAGGAAAATATTTCATGTTAGATTAACACCAAAGCTCTGGCAGAGATCTCAAACCCAGAATTTTCAGATACATAATAAACCCAAACCTCCCTCTGAGTGTCCCAGACAAATGGGCACCCTCTCATGTCATCTTGCATACTGAAGTACCACAGGTCCCAAACCACATATACTCAAGCCCTTGCAGGCTCCTCTGGATCCTTCCCTGGTGGCCCAATCTTTCCCTCACACAAGTTTCACCTGCACTGATTTGCCTTGAAGCTATTTCAGATGTACATTACAGGGAATATTTAAAGGACCAGACCTGCCACATGCACATATCACACTGACACCCTTTATAAAACACCATCAGCTCTGCAGGCAAGATTCCCAGTAGAAGGGTTGGATGCTTTACAGTGATGTTTCTAACATTTGTTAAAGGCTATAAGGACTTTGGTTAGTGGCCTTTTTCAGCTGCCTGATGACTACGATTCTCGTTAAAACTGTACCAGTTCATGATGTAAATTTAACACATTTACTCCCAGTGACAGGCACACTGCCAGCTCATACCTAGCATCCAGCAATTAGGCCAAAGTTTCCTTCCTCTGCCACTGACATAAATATTAAAGAGGACCTACCAGCAGCGAGATCTAACACATCATGCTTTCCACTCAACTCTTACAGGACCCACTGCCATTCATTTGCAGATCAGAAATTTCAACAGCTGAGTTTCATACATCTAACATCTAATCCTGCATGGGATTTCCAGGACAGAAAACTACCAGGAGGTGTTTTGAACATACCAAATTTACCACTCACATGCAGCACAACTGGGCAGCAGATGCTGAGCAAGTCCACACACACTCCCTGGAGTGTCAGACCCACACACATCTGAAGCATGGTAGTTGTCCTGCTTCAGCAATAGTTTTATCTTGCTTCAAGTTAGAGTGGCAGGTAGGACAGCAATGAATCCACAAGCATCAAAGCACATTCACACCGAAGCTAAAAATATGCTTAAAAGCTTTGCTGAACTAAGTCTGTAATGATCAACCCAATCTAAATGGGGAAACTACACACCTCGTGCAAGGGGGAAGCTGGTGTTAACTGGCAAGAAAAGCATGTGAGAAATCTCAAAATCCTCCTCTTCTCCAGTAAAACCATGCAACACTTGAGCAAAGCCAGGATGTTTCCTGCTGAGCTGGGACTGTATGGTAGCGTCTCGTTTGCAGGAATACGTGCTCCTTCTCTAATGCATAAATGTAACTTATTGCCAAAGGTATACTGGGCACTGGGAATGATGCATCTTCTTTTACACATCATGCCCAATCGTTAACACCTCTTATTTTGTAGCCAGATATTAAAGATACAAGCTGTCATGAAAATAACTTATTACATACCATACTCATTTAGAAATCACTATTGATTTTTAAAAACCACAGGGGGAAGTAATTAGATTTAGTAAGTAGCAAAGCTTCTAACTGATGGTGCAGAGTCCCTTTTTCAACACTCCCTACACGCAAAGTTGCAGAAAATGCGAATAAAAAACCACCCCTTTTCCTTCTCACCAGGCACAAAAATAAATGAAACAAAATCAACATTTCATCAAATGCATGAAATTAAATACGTGCTTGTTGGCATGTGCTGTGAGGGTGTCACTCAGGAGAGCATTTAAACGCACATGCTTGCATTTAATGAGTTACATAAGACTTAGGAGTAGGTTTAACATCAAGCATGTGTCTGTGCTTTGCTGCACAGGGTTGGTGTGGTAAACCAAAGTCTCAGGAGCTGAAGCACCCTGGGGATATGGGGCTAGGCAGTGAGGAAAGTCAAGCGTGTCTTGCCCTTGCAGAGCTGCTTGGTGTTTGTCATGGCTGATCCCCCATGTTTCATAGGAAACACGCACATTACTTCACTTCAGCTGTGCTTGCCAAAAACAGTCTACTGTGGCCATGTGGTGGTTCTCCCTCTACAAGGAAGAACAGCTGATACCTCCTTGTCTCACAATAACTCTTACCCCTTTAAATCAAGTTGACTAAAACACATAAATCCTTCTCTTTTTTTCATGCCTGTGGACAGGTCAGCAGATGTTTTCAACATCCAGGCTGAAAGTATAAATGATGAGACAAACTTGAACCTGTGGAGGTTCGTGTGAAGCTTGATGAGGAGTTTCCTTCGCCCAAGCCTGCACTGCTGCCCCAACGCAGGTAACTGAGGCGCTCGACTACAATCAGGAGGAGGAGAATGAGGAGGATAAGAAGGGGAATGCCTGAACTCCTGCTTGGTGATGTGCCACAAAGAACTCCCCTGCAGCAATTCCCAACTTCTGGGTTGTCTTCTTGAATGTCTGCGATTAGATAGGGAGAGCAAAAAAAAGTGACCTCAGTTTCAGCTTTGAGATTAACTGAAAAATTACTTATTTTTTTAAAAGGATGTTCCATGTAAGAAAAAGACTAAATGCCCTAGAGATTCAGTCTTATGTCTAGTCAGTATCTCCTGCATGATTCAAGCTCAAAGTAAAAGCACACTGGATGGATCTGTCCAAGTGAACCGCCTGTTCCAGGTGATCCTTTTTACACAGGTGTACAAAATTACTACTCTCGGACGATGGAGGCCCAGACAAATCAGGAGCCAACATGCACGTTACTGTGTAAAGACACAGTAAAAGCCAGACAAAGAGCTTGCAACTGTAAATACACACAGCTAAAAAAAGCATGACTGGAGGGGGCCTGCAGCAGTGACGCCAACTGCCTGCTGCTCAAAGATGGTGGGGGCACAGGAGGATTGAGGCATCCGCCTCTTGCCTCCAGATGGAAACATCCCCCTCGCCTCATTTTAGTTTTTCATCTCAGTTATTTTTCACAGTGAATGCTGTCCTACTAAAAGTTGTTCAGTCTGGACGGGTAGAGAACAGGCACCAGAGAGACAGTCCTTGCCACCCCCAGAGGGGGACCAGCAGGACCATCTTTGCAGCTTTTATTTATAGACTGCTGATGAAGTGGGGGGATGTTTTCTGTTCACTAGAAGGATGTTTTCTGTTCACTACAGTGGGACCACCACTGTACTCCTTCCATTCGCGCACAGCACTGGGCAGCTATTGAATGAGACAATGCTCCCTCATTAGGGAGAGGGGCAACAAACGTGTCTGTCATCCTTCTGTTACTATTTCCAAAAGAACTCAATTAAGTTAATTAATTTTTTCAGCGAAACAAAAATGGCAAAGAAGAGGCTGGAACACTAAATGAGAATAAAAATAAAACATGGCTCCTCCTTCTCCAAGCCAGATCTAAGATTGTTTGCTTTCAAGTGAAAATAATTCTCAAAACATTGACTACTTGAAGAAAATCACTAAGCGATTTTCTCTGTGGCTGCTTAATTTTAACAGTCACACCCATTTTTCTCCTGGCAACCAAGTACGATTAACGAAAAGCAACTACTTTCCTAAAAGAGGAATCACTGTCGTACTTCTGTTATTTCAATCAAGGATGCTTCAAAAAAATACAATGACCTTATATTTGACCACTATAAAGGTTTAAAGGAAAGGTTATGTTATGTGCTTTGGATATATGAGGATATGTGCATGTAATTTTCATTGGAACTAAGCCTTTTTTAAGGGAATCTGGTAGGTAATTTACATATAAATACATGATTTCATGATTGACTATTGCTGGTTTTTCTCCTGATAGAGTCTTTAAAATCAAATAGGATGCTACATCAATAATAATTTGTGCATGTAGCACCTATAAGTTTTGCCTATCACACAGGGTTCTAGAAAGCAAAGAAAGAATAGCTTTCCATTTTTTGCAATCTGCTGCAGGTTTCAGTTAGAAAAGAAAGAGGCAGACAAACAGTAATAAGTCAGATACAAGATAAATCTTTAAATGCTTCATTTAAATTATTTCCATTTCACTGCTGCTTTATCCTTTTTGTTAATGATCTGATGACTGTACCCAGCAAAACCAAACTAAATTTTTTTTAAATTTTGAAGAAATGACCATTAGAGCGAACTTCAGTGAATGAAAAACATGTTTTGTAGAAAAACTTTCTATCATCTTTTACTGATGTATTAAAAATAATCATGACAAGAGGAGAGGATGCCTTCTGTTTGTAAACTGGTTTTAGTTCTCTTACTAACAAAATCATGGATGCATCTGGAACTTCTACATGAAGCTCAATCAAATACAAACAAATCCAGGACGTTTAGCCAAGAAGTGCATGTACTGCATACAGTGATAACGCAAGATCCCTTTCCAGATGAAGGTTTCTCTGAGCCATGCCCCATAGGAGACCCAGGCTGAAAAGGTATTCAGTGCTTCAAGAAACCTTTCAAGCTGGTCAGAAGTTGCATACGATTTCATCTCAACACAGAAACTGAGTGATCTTAATGCAGAAACTGAGTGATCTCAACTAGACAGAAGGTCTCACTTCTAACAAAGCTTTATGCAACCACAAGAAAATTACCATCTCTACTCTGTTGCACATGTTCAAAGTCAACATCCTTATCATCTCTGATACTAATTTCACCTCGTGCTTCACTCCTTCTAACATCAAACCACCTAGGAACTTAATGCTCTTCTTGTTGAGACATAGTTAATTGGAATTATCCTCCATCTGGCTGCAATACAGTCAGCTGTGGTAGGAGTGAAGATGGTTTTTATATTTTTGTCCCAGGTCTCTCATAAGCGTCACTGAGTGAGTTCTTATAAGACTCCTACGATGCACTTAAAGAGCATAATTACATTGCTTCAGATTTAGAAAAAGGCACGTACAAAACCCCTACCCTTTAGAAGTGGTTTCTATTTTGATGCTTAGAGGTTCTGAATTGCCTCTGGAGACACCAGTGAGTTTATACAGATCACCTAAGTTGATGATTGAAGTACTCCAATCAAATGCCTACAACTGGGATGTGAATATTCCCTATTTGAGATTGAGTTTCAGAGGTACTGACTAGCATTGTAGAAGTTTATCCAGGTGACACCATCAAATAAATCAGGAAAAGTAGACAGTGTTTACATGGGCAATTCTAAACTACGGTGTCTGGGAAATTTTCCCAGCTCCTCTGGATGTATACTCTGGCCACATCCCAACTTAATGTCAGGGCAAGTGCTAAGTCCCACTGTCTCCTCTCCAGGTCCCATTTTCAACTGGAGGAAAACCTTGGTAACTCAGGAAACCCAAGTTATGCTCCAACACACTGAATGACCAGGACTGCAGCACACCCTGTATGCCTCGGTGCCAATTCAATAATCTGGAACTCCAGACTCATAGAAACTTGAAAAAACTAAGCACCCAGGAAGCTTTTAAAGGTCTTCAATGACACAACCACTGCTGCTCTGCCATTTAGCAACCTTATCCTTTATAATACACATTATGGTTACTTTTTAATTATTAATATTCATCACCCTTATTTAAGGATCAAACTTTTGGGATCTGTTGAAGGCTACAGCAACTGCTTTGTACACACAGAAGCTTCCAAGCAATCTCAGCAAGTGACCCTGCCCTATGCCGGGAACAGCCCAGCAGCAAGGTCAGCTCTGGTTCTCAGGCACTTTTGTTTCAGTGTCAACAGGGGATCAGACCAGTGCCAAAGTGCCTGACTCATGGAGGAAATGGCCCATAACAAGTCCCTAACACTGCCCATTACAAGGTCAGACATTCGTCTCACTGTTCAATACTTTCCTGGCAATTGATGCTGCCATCCATAGCATGTCTGGTAATAAGCAAAGCATCCTGCTAGCAGATTTCGTGCTGTCTACCTACAGCCTGATACTCATTCATAAAAGCTTTCCTGTGTGTAAGCTTAATGGACAAAGAAATCAATGCAAACATAATCAGACATTGTCCAACTTTTTTCCTTCAATGAGTAGAGTCTGAAACTTACTTTTTTTCTGAGGTGTTCCCTAGGTCCAGAATAACTGAAAACAATATAGATATTTACAATCCACCACAACTCTTCTAATTATAATACCTGGGTAATTTCATCAGCTCCGTTTATTGCCTGGCAAAAAGAATCTCACTAGTGACAACTACTGTAGTACTGTAGAGCTGCAGACCATCAGGGGAACACAGGACACACTTTGAAACCAGTATTCCAGCTGTCAGATCTCTTTACACCAAACCACTGAAGGCCAGATCAAGAATTCAGAGTTCTAGAAAAACTGCCTTTCAGCATCTGTTAAATAGAGATAAAACTGAACAGCTACATGTGTTTGCTTTCTATTAAGGCACTCATTAGGTTTTCATGCCACCCGTAAAAATAGAAAAGGAGGAGATAAGCCAGGCTTTGATTGGAGGTGCTAGGTTGTTTTGATCTACCTGTTGCAGAGAAGTGCATCATGTTCCCAGTTATTCACGTTTTAGTGTGCTGTCTCTCATGCTGTATTTCACCATGAACACATTTCTCACAAAGGAAAAACAGCGAAAAGAGGAGGCAAGCTAGAGAAACTCATGAATGTCAGGTACTCAAATGCCTGTAAAAACACCACAACAGTGTGTGACCAAGGAATGCTTTTTTCCATACTCCTCTCACAGGATGACATCAAAGCTCCCAGGATGTCATCAAAATCTGGGACAAATGCTAATAAACCAGTTCATATTTTTTCACTCAGAAGCCTCTTACTTTGCTCAGCAGGCCAACCGAGGAGGCAGGAGCTGCATTTTGTGGAGAGCAAAGGAGTTATAATCTTCCTGATTTATGGGACACTAACTGCCTTGCGAGGCAGTAATGATTTCAGACAGAGGTCATCACAAACACTGTTTATTAGTCTGCTTTGTGCAAATCCTGTTAATAAATAGATGGGTGCAATGCTCATCAAGAAAAACAGGAGCCACATGACAGAGCCATAACGTCACAATTTCAGTTCTATGGATGGCCTACGAATGCAGGCAACCTGATGAAGCAGGTATTCCCAAAAGAGGAATATTAATTACAATAGAGAAAGAGATACACACATAGATAGGCAGTTCTTGTGCTCTGCACTGCTTGAATTACTTCCAGGTGCTCACGCTTAGTACTTACCTTTCCATACATTGAACTCTGAATATAGATTTTACCTCATCTTTTCTTTGTCCATCTAACACATAAGATCTTTGTCCATCTAACACATAAGAAAGATCTTCAGCATGTTACACAGGATGAACCTGTGAAAAAGGCAACCAGTATTTCTTTTCCGTATAAACTTGAAGTATCAAAGCAGAGGAAAAAACTTCAAAGTTGCTCTGTGTACCTATTACAATGTTTTAAAGCAATTAAAATATTTTACTGCCATCAAGCAAACATATTAAATGGGTCTTTTACAACCCTTTAAGTAAACACAGCCTTCATGGTCAGTCATTGCAAAGCGCCACTGCAGATGCAGTTTGTTACACATTGAACAGGTCATCACAAAAGTGGTATCTTAAGAGAGATCCAAACATGCACATGAAGAAGCATGTGCAAGTGCAAAAGATCATTTCATGCCACCACAGGAATTCAGTATTACAGGTAATTTTGCAATATTAAGGTACTTCAAGCTCAGATTCCTACATGTTCTTTACTGGATCACAAATGTTAACTCACAAGGATGAATCACAGTTGTATTTTCTAAAGGTATAAAACCAGAGGGTCCATTTCAATATCCAGCACTACGCCTTTGCCCTGCCATTTGCCACAGACTACTTTAAGTTCACATATATAGGCTTCACTACCCCTAAGTTTATTATTTCCCAGAAAATTACATCTTAATTCAGGGTACCCTCCCATTTGCATTGACAGGTGGCTTTACCACAGAAATCATCAGCAGATAACTGAGGGGTCAGGCTGCTTGACACAAACCTTGAGCCCTTTCATGCCTCTACAATTAACCAGAGATAACGTACAGAGAAAAGGTGAGCAGAACCGGGGTCCTGCCTGCATCAGCAGAGACTGTTCTCTGTAAGTAAAACTTTTCTGCTTATGGTGGGCAGGATCCATGGTCTCACACACTCCATAGAGACCAACAGGTGCAACACAACTAAACAGATGTGCACCAAGAACACCTAAACATCTGCTAGGACCGCTTGCCCAGACCTTTTGAGATAAGGGAGGGGAAAAAAAAAAAAAAAACAAAAACCCCACAAAACAAACAAACAAAACAAAACAAAAAAAAAAAAAAAGAAGAGAGGGAAAAAGGGAAAACCCGAGAAATGGTAGACCTACAAATAGCAAAACAGTAACCTCTTTTTCTCTCTCTAGGAAATCTCTTTTTCTCTATGGGAAACACTGTCATAAATAGTCTTGTCTACCAGATGCATCAGTCACACCTTGGAGTGTCAAGAACCAATTTACAAACTCAGTGTCCTTCAGCAACATGACCCTGGCACCTCTGTTTGTCCGTGAAGCATTACTATACAGCAGCAACATTGTGCCAACTGAGCAACTGAGGAGACTGACTAGGCCTGGTGTAAGCAGCCATCCCAATTGCTTCGTGAGAACCATGATGTTCATGATAGGATGAGGGGTAACAGGTTAAAATTTAAACAGGGAAGATTCAGATTAGATATAAGGAAAAGTTCTTCACTGTGAGGGTGGTAAGGCACTGCAACAGGCTGCCCAAAGGAGCGTCAAATGCTCCATCCCCAGCAGTGTTCAAGGTCAGGTTGGACAGAGCCTTGGACAACACGGTCTGATGGAAAGTGTCCCTGCCCATGGCAGGGGATTTGGAACTAGATGATCTTAAGGACCTATCCAACCCAAACTATTCTGTGATTCTATGTCCATCCTGATCTCTATTCTTATCACCATGCTCCAGTATTTAAAGGGCAGCTACAAAGAAGGCAGAGACTCCTTTTAACAAGGAGCCAAATGGAAAAGAGGAGGGGTAATGGGCACAAGTTACTCTCAGGGAGATTCTGAGTGGACACAAGAGGAAAATTTTTCAAAATGAGAACAGTCAGCTGTTGGAAAAATCTCCTCAGGGGAGTTGTGGAGTCCCCAACACTAGACACTTTTAAGATCTAGCTGGACAGGGTGCTGGGATATCTAAGTCTAGATCATGCTTTGCCAACAAAGGTGGACCAGATGATCCTTGAGGTCCCTTCCAACCTGGTTTTATATGATTCTGATATTGCTTTTTCTTTTTCCTGTTGTGGTGTATTTTCCATATGGCCAAAGCCTTTGCCAATGGCCACTGCTGCCCAACTCCCACGTCCTTGCAACCCCATGGTGGGATACCACAACAGCTCCTGTATACACTGCACTTCCTTCCACGAGAAATCACCAAGTCTTTTTCTATTAACAGTAAGGGCTAAATTTACTGTGGTACTGGTAGCATGGAAGCACAATCTCCGTTTCACAGTACTGAAAACACATTTTCCAATCAGAATGGGGTAGAAAGAGAGGGACAGACGTAGTAGGATAAACATGCATCCCACTAGAGACAGCTGAGCCTTAGAAAGTCACAGGTAAATATGTGGGCACTGACACCTTAGGAGGAAAAAAAAAAACCACAACAAAAAAAACCCTAAAAATCAGTGGATTTTTTTTTTGGGGGGGGGGAGGCTATGATATAAATTGTATTAACATAGCAAATACCTGCTTTGCTACGTAAACTGTGAGGTGACCAACTGTTTTTTCACCTGCTGAAGTGCTCCTCCTGTAGCATGTTACAGCATTTTGTGTACAGACGATAACCAAAGCTCAGGCACTTTCTTCTCCAGTTATTGAGGGAGTCTAATATAATGTTCCCAGCGAATGCAGCAGCGATGTGCTGTTATTAAGTGAAGGCTCACTGCTGATCTCACTAAGACTAGTATCAGAGCAGAGTCATTCCTTTTTACTGCGGAACTCCATTTTAATTTTATTTAGGGAGGCAGCATGATCTCATAGGCAAGGCATCAGGAGATCTGGGTTGTGTTCCCCACCATGCCATGTGATCACAGGCAAAACATGCAAGTGCTCTGTGCTTTCCTTTTTTTTTGTAATCATCTGCCACATGCTGGAAATGATCATTATTTACTGCCACAGACTGCTCTGAGATCAATGAATGATAACCTCTAAAGAAATGCTAAATGTTACCAATAAAGTGTGGATTTTTAATGATTAGAGCAATATAAATCAAGACTAACCCCAGTGTCATCAACGTAATGCAAAATCAAGCCTCGAGGTGATCTGAATTGCTAGTAAAGTTCCTGGGAACAACATATGACCCAATGAAATCACAGCTTAGTACTCAGCACACGAATGATGTAATGGTGTAATAGGCTTTGACATAGAAGACAAAGTGCTGTAGAACAAAAAAGTGAATTCATCTTATTTTGTTCATATTGTGTCAATTTTTCTTTCCTTTTATGACTGCATTCTCTCGCAGACATATTCTACCTCTTTCTGTTCCTAGTAAGCTTTGTCTCGGTCTTACGACCTCCTCCCTTCCTCCCCTCTCTATTCATGCTGTGCGTAAAATTGTCTCAGTCATCTACAGCAAGATTTATTCTTTTTGGCTCAGTGCTCTGCTCCATTGTAGGCCACTAGTCCTAAAAGAGAGAGATTTAGCATGTGTTTCATAAAACATTTCAACTCTTAGTTCATGCTTTTATTCTTTTCCATTTCTTTTATTTTTCCTTTAATAGAATTTCAGCTCTAAAACCAGCTGATTCAGCAACATGCTACCCCATCATGCTGAAAGCAAGGCATACAGATGATAATTCTCTATCAGGTTCATTCCTCATTAGTCTGAATTTTTGTGAGAAAGTCAGAAACTGAATAGGCATTGTTGGCTCTACCTTGAATCTAATTTAATCCTCAGAATAGCATTACTATATCTATCACTAATAACCAAACTCTCAGCATCATATCACTTTGGTGTTCTGAACACTTAGAAGACAAAAGAAAGAAGAAACATTTATGTATCGACATATTGCAATGAGTAAACCTCATAACTGTTGGGGAAATCACATTTCAAAAAGAAAGAAGCCACTGTGTAGGATCAATACTGTTCATAAGACAGGAAATAAGGTAATATGAGGCATATCTCTGGGCCTCTGGTCACTGGTAGGTACCCACTCATCCCCCAGATGAGAAACTTGAAATGGAGGGAATAATAGGTAAGAGAGATTATGGCAATTCTGCTTAGTTGTGATTCTTAAACACCTCAAACCACACTGACTGTTCCAAACATGATGGAAATTGTTATTATTAGGATTAAAGCTATGACGGTGGGACTCCAGTTGCAGTTCTTTACTTCCATTAAATGCAAAAGGCTTTTTCAAAGCCACAGTTTTTTGTTAAAATTTGATGGCAAGGTAGATATTGCAATATCTGTCAGTTAATTAATTTCTATTCTGTATTTCCCTTTAATATCTGTAGGGCTTTGTGTGATCAAAGACAACTCTTCCTATCTTTCCAGAGAGGGACAGATAATTGAGAGCTACAGAACTGACACCGCTTTCATGGGCTGTAACCTCCAACAGGACGGCGGGACATGGTCTCTGTAAAAGAACTGCCAGGTTCACAGCAGGATTCAACACAAGCTCTACAAGACCAGTATCAAATGCACTAATAGACCCAGCTAGAGAAAAAAAACAAAACGGGTCTTTAGCTCTCGGGTCTGTATCTCACTCACTGCCAGCCTAAACACAAGTGAGGCTGAAATACCTTTTGAGTGAAAAGGGGTTTAAAATCCTCCTGGTTTTCTATTTTGGGTAATAAGCTCATTTACTCAGACGGAAGAAATGAGCTCCTAGAAGGCTCTGCTTATACAGCCAGGTAGCACTAGTGACAAGGAATATAAAACACTTTAAAATATTGCTAGTGAAGTTGTTCTGCTTGATTTCGAAAAAGAATCAAAAGCATTTCCAGCTTGCCACTGCCAAGTCAAATTTGGCCTGCAACAAAAAAATCAAACTCTTAATAAAACTAAAAAGTGTAGGTACATTCCCATAACCAAAAATGATTGAGCTGTTACAGATCAGCAATTTACTGCCCATCCACTGAGTTGCAGTAACTATGTGTGCACTTTAAGCCCATTTCAGTATTGAAATAAAATACATTTGCTGAAAACGTGCTTCAGGGGATATCTGCAGCTGTTTCATGGAGGTTTAAACCCACCACATTAGTGACTGGAGCAAGCTAATAGTGCACTAACAGTAGATTAGCATGTTTTGACCGATAAACTAAAATTTGTTAAGCCACAGCTATTTGACTGCTTCCAACCATGCAAATTCACTATTTCTCCATTAGCTGAAAGACTAGGTGATGCCAGTGACACCAGTTCAAACTAAACCTGCTGATAATTCAGAAAGAAATGGTCAAGATTGACAGTCATAGATAGACCCAAGCTGCCCTACGGGATACACAGCACAATCATACATTGAAGCCAGTAGAATTATAGGATCATGTCAGTCACAATTCCTTAGGTATCTTTTAAACACATGTCTGAAAATTCAGAAATAAAACAAGTTTCTGCATGTATTTTTAGAAATTAATGGTACGCTTTGTGGCGTTTCTTAATGCTCCTATATGCAAATCTACATGTTAACAATTTCTGAATCACAACCTGGAATACCATACATATGATAAATATTTAATTTCTTGTGCTGACATTCCAGGTTGAACACTTTATATTCTTACCACACTACTAAAGCCACAAACAGCGGGGAACAGACTGAAATAATCAATTATATTTGATCACTCTCAGCCATAGCTACTGCAAGAATAAATCTGCCAAAGGAAAAGAAAATGTGACAGTGCAAGATGGTAACAAAGAGCTTAAGAGACTTGTTCATTTGGCATTATGTGACAGTGGCAACATGTGCTGCCTCCCGTCTATACAGAGAAAGAGCTTCCAACAGACTTTAGAAAAATTTTCTGTGGTCTTAAAGCACGTGAGTTGAGAAGCATGGGCACTGGAAGAGATATCAATTTTTTTCAACACTAATAACCTTAAGGGAAATAATTAAGCCATTGGCATTTGCCTAATTATTACTGGGTATTTGAAGCATAATCATGACCTTTCCCAATGAATTCACAGGGATAGTCATGTGCAGGAGAGAAGTCCAATGCACAGGCAGGGATGAGAGACCAGGGGACAGGTGAGTTTCTCTTCCAGAAAACACCCAGAAGATCTGACAGCAAAACTGCTGCTTTTACTGTGCAGAGACCACACCCCTAGAAAGTGTTTGCAGAAATGCAGTGCCACAGGAACTTTACACAAATCTCCTCCCTCACAGTCCTGCCGTAACAACTTTGGTCTAGCTGAAAAGTCCCAGACACCAACTTCCTTTCAGAGCGCCCATGCTGATGGTACCTCAGTGTCCCACCCCCACTGCCCTGACACTCTACAACCAAAGCAGAAAACTGCCAATTTCTCTGTCCAGAGAACCAGAGCTGTACTCATAGTGATTTTTCCATCACTGCTAATTTGCAGATTATCCAACTGCATTTGATCAAGACAGAGAGAAGTAACTCATAATATAGCACAGCACTTAGGAACACTAATTGCAAATTACTCTTAAATAATACATCAGCCCTCTCTTAATTATTGACTCTTCCACTCTCCTTAGAAAAGCGCAGCATTTGCTAATGTTATTTTTCCAACAATTAGTATGAAGTTGCAGGGAAAGAGCAGAGCAGTGACTCCTTTGCATCTTGACCTGCTCTCAGACTAAGTTTCCATGAATGTCCATAAACCTTTTTTATTTTTTCCTTTCTGACTTGAAAAATTCATTCTTAAGATATATTTCTTGAACCAAGGCTCACTGACTAACACCCTTATTGAAGGAAAGAGTACACCAGGAACTTGGTTTGCCTGAATAAGTGATTAAGTCTTGTATTTCCTATTTGCTTCCAAAGGCTTTCAAGGCTTAACCAGTGTAAATTCTACAAATTTCATCATTCGACTTGCTTTACTGTACCAAAATCCTTTCTACCATTTTCTCCATTCAATCTGCCATTTTTCTCAGTACTTGTATGAGATACTGAAAGATGCTTACACATGTGCTGCCACCCAAGTTCTACACATGCCCATCACCACAGTTTTTGAGAGCTATCCATGACTGAGCTCTCTAATGTCCTCTCATCAAATATGAGAATGGCCATGGCAAATTCTAATAACTGGCAAGCCTTAAGCATTTGCACTGGTTCCCGGCTCCGGTGGTTTCTGGCTCTGGAACTGAAAACCAAGCACACAGCACATCAGCTTCTGCACGCATCCATCTTTGAAAAATTATAAGTAAAATAATTTTCCCAGCACTATCCACTGTCAGTGGCAGAGCAGGAATCCGAGCTCAGCTCTTTTTGATTTATTCCCCTGTATGTTACTGCTTCTGGGGAGCACTGCACTCTAAAGACCTCTAATTTGAATTTTTAAATAACTCAGAACATTGGTAACTAGATCTGTTCATTTTATTCTATTGTCTAATATTTTCATGAGGTTCCAAATAAATCATATTAGTGCACAGACCTGACCAGCAAATAGAAGAGCAGTGCAGCTCTAAGACCTGCTGCTACCTATAAGCAACAGAGTCTTGCTACAGGATCTTTAGGTGGCTATATTTAGCTGGTCAGCTATCTCACCTGTAGCCCCATGACAGCATCACGAAATTAATAATCTAAATGAGACACCCTTCTTTTTCCAGCCAATTAATCACAGGCTTGTGATTATTGCTCTGTGTTTCCCTTACCAGTTCACCCTACCTCAGAGAAAAACAATGATTAATAAGCAAAGAAAGAACAAACCAAAACATTAACCTCAGTGAAAATCAGCATGGGTCTTTAAAGGATTTTTTTCAGCCTGTACTTCACAGTATATGCATTCTCTTACAAAGATGGACTTTTGGTTCTCAGATGTGCAGACCTGTGAAACTCCTGGCCCTAACATAACCTAGAGATGAACAAGGGACAATTTCTTTCCTTTTGTTCGAGTTCATCAGAGGACTGAGAACCTTTTCAAATTTTACAGGAAAACCAGTACAGTCAAAATACTTTTTCAAGGTAGAAAAGGTGAGATGTTTGATGGAGACCTTCTTTCTCCTTCTTTTCAGAAGCAATCAAGGTCTACATTGCTTCCTAAGCCCTTCCTTTGGAAAACATCTATGAGATCAGTACGTTACCGCAAAACATTTCAGCTTCAATCCACAGCACGTGGACTCTCTCAGTTTTTCTGACTATGCCTAACAGTTGCAGCTCAAGCAAAGCCACTTTTCATGGGCATCACTGTCACTGCCTGTTCTTGTGTTTCCTCAGAGAATGCAAAATAGGAAACAGCCCTAATGGTGAAACAGCCCTCATAGATAATTAAATAGAAAATCTGGCAGATTTTCAGACAAGCTGCTACCTGCCTCGTAATACAAAGCAATTTTACTTGACAGTCAGCTAAAGCACTGGGACCCCTGCCTGAGCTTGGGTTAGTCTCCTGGAAGACTTTAAAACAAATGTTTATGATAGATCAGCATTACACTGCTCAGTTAGTCTCGCCCAAAAGACATGGCACACACATCAGCCTTTGATGACTCAAGCAAAAATCCCATCCCTTTCCCAGCAGCACTGTGCATGCTCCTACTAGGTTTTTCATCTAAGCAGTCCCACCCATTTCTTAGCATTTCCGCTGGCAATCCCACAGATCCAGGTATTAACAGCCAGGCTACTAGCATGGTGCTTAACTGTATTCATAGCTGCTTCCACAGGATTTCCACTTGTTCCAGACAACAACTTTTAACACTGGCAGACATACCATGGGGTGCAATGTCTGCCCCACAGTATCCTGGCAAGTAAAAATGAACAACTTTCCTCTCTTCCCAGCAGCTGTAACAGCTGAAGTGTTAAGAGCATACTGAGGGCAATGCTCTTTTTAACAGCACTTGGCATAATTAAACTTTATTAATTCAGAGGTGTTATTTTACAGCTTCATTTGTTTCTGCAATTTTATGTTTTGAAGTGTGGAGAAAGCATGAAGGAGTAACAACTTAAGTGGAGCTCAGCAGATGGAGAACGAGTACCTCTTATTCTCACCATCACTGCTGAAAACAGAAGTATTCCACCTCAAAGGGAATCCTTTGCTGAAAGGAATAAAAAATAAACACCTCGGCAGTTACCAGAGCGTTTGAACCATCAGACAAGTATGCTTCTTTGCAATGTTGCACAAGGAGGTGTAGCTGGGAAGACGACAGGTACCTCAGCTGCACCAAGAACAGAGGTGGATAGTCATCACAGTGAACTTCATCTTATAAAGACCTAGGCTCCAAGCCAAACCGGCGCTATTCAGCCTCTCTTTTTATTCCCCCAAACACTCTGGATAATGCGTGCCTGACATGCCAAGTTGCCACCAAGTATGGTTAGCTGTGTTTCTACTTTTCTGTGCATAACTCTTCACTCCTCATACCTGGCAACATTTCACCTCTGCTCGAAGGAATAGGACAAAACCCACTCTCCTCCAGGTATTAAGCATACAAAGCAAACATAAGCTCAGCCTCATGACTAAACACTAATATGGGCAGATCACATTATAATTAAAGAATCATACAGGCTCACGAGGCGGAAAAGATACAGACCTTTGCAAGGGAAATGCCACAAGTCACGAGTAGCTATGTTGCTGTCTAAGCTGGAGAAGGAGGGTGAATCAGCAGTTCAAAGTGCAGGAAATAAAGAATTTAAAAATGACATCACTCTGATAATGGTCCAAAGGAGTAAACATGCTGCTGCTAATGGGGAATACTGTTGGTTTGCAATTCAAGGGTACTATTTGGGCAGAGCTGCAGTAGCCCCAACACAGTCAATGTCATTATGGCATGGTAGACCGATAGGTCCTGGTGGAAAGACCCACATAAGTCCTCTAGCACATGGTGGTAGGACAGGAAACAAATCAAGCAATAACCACCATGGGGCCAGATACAGAAGGTACAGAAAGTAGATGGCAAACTTTACAGTCCCACACACCACCTCCTGAAAAACAGAGAAACACAACACAGTGCAGGATCCTGCCCAGGGGATTTCTGGTTTTCACTTGGCTTTTCAACTCACTGCACAAAGTGCTCACATACCACCATAATGAGCACAGTACCGAAATGCCTCCAGAGGTAGATTAGATTAGAGACAGCCAAACAAGAATGCTGCAGCTGAAGGGATAATCAGAGATCCACTCCACAGGGAAAGGGCAAGTATCAGCACTTCTCTGTCAAATCACTTCTAAAAATAAACTTGAGAGACAGATTCAGTCCTGATAGCATGGCAAGAGTTAAACTATAGCACTGGGAGCCCATCATGCCTCCTACAGCTTCAAGAATTGACCTGCTCAGAAGACAGGTACACCTGTAAGCACTTCTCTGGCATCCTCCACTCTGGGCAGTGGTCAGGTCTTTCCCAGGCAGCCACATCAGCTCACAATACCTCCCCTCCGTTTCAGAGCCTGGCTTTTACTTTTTCTTTTCCACCCAGTTTCCATAGAACAAGGGAGCACAGGCTTAGTAAGTTTCACTCAGAGCTCATGATTGAAAAATCTATCTTTTCTTGTGCTACCACCTTTGTATCACCTAGGAAGGCAAGACACAAACTTTCCTGTCACCTGAGTTTAGGGGAATGCAAATGACTTGATAGCCCTTCAAATTAATTGTAGCAAACACTTTTTTTTCTGTCTGGTAAAAGCACAAGAAAAATCAATGCTACAGCTAATACACCCTTTCATGGGACCAGAGTAATCAGTAGTAGATGTCTGCACTGCAAAATAGTACTTGGCAAATCCACAGTGCTTTAGGGTCAACAGAGAGATGTCATTCCTTCCTACATAAAATCATTAACGCTGACGCCACAGATATGCTACTCATAATGCTGGGTAAATATCTCAGAAAGATTAATAATATTTTCATTGAACTCTCTATTTAAAGGAATACAGAAGCACCATTTCATCCCTAAGCTGATAATAGGGTACACATGTGAAAACAATAAAATAATAAAAGTGACATGAATAAGATTTCAGTGGAAAAAGCTTTACCCAAGGAAGAGTTTCTACATCAAAGCAGATAGATAATCTGACATTATTTTCTGCTACAAAACTGGATAAAGTTACTTAATGATTTAAACAAGATACAGTATTATAATTTTTATTAGCCCCTAAGGAATTACAGCTAAGCTGCAGGGGAAAATTGCCTCCCGGTAGGAAAACTAAGGTAATTGTTATTTTTTCCTGCTTTGCATGATCATGATCAGAAATGCAAACAAATAACTGATTTTCAAAAATTACAACTGCAAACATTAGTGGCTTTGGTGCAAAAAGACTCAGGAGTTAAAAGTATGCAAGGATCTGAGCAGTGCTCTAAATCAACAGGAATAGGAGGCTCCATCCTTTCTCATGCTCCTTTGTGCTGCTGTTGTGTTCCTTGACCAGCAGCTCACACCAGGGGCACTGGCAAGTGGTGCAGGACAACAGGGAGAGCAAGATACTTCTCCAGCAGGATGTATTTGGACTCATGAAGTAGTCCAGGGAAGGACCTTTGTATAAGGAAGAGTTTCAAGCTGGCCACCTCTACTAATAGCAGCTAAGTGCTAAATTAATTCTTCTATTCCAAGAGGCAGCAAAGAAAACCAGTGGACTTTTCCTGTGTGCTTAAACAAGTAACATACATATGGCTTTTAAGGGATAAGTGTCAGTAAGAATATGTGCAATGAGCAGCTCAGTTGCTGTTAAATGAGACATTCCTTGTCTCTCTGTTAGGCAACTAGATTTTCTTCACTACATCAGACACTTATACCAGTAGCAGAGATGTAAGAGTGGTAACCTTGTTGCCATTTTAATAACAGTGAATAAGATGGGTTGGATGGAGCTCTGAGCAACCTGGTCTAGTGGAAGCTGTTCCTGCCAATGGCTGGAGTATTGGAATTAGATGATCTTCCAAATCAAGCCATTCTATGATTGTGTGAACTATGCATTAATTTGCTCACAAGTGAAGAAACCACTTACAAAACTAATCACAGATTTGCTACCATTTTGGTTACATTGCCAACAAGTTTCCTTCTCTCCTATTTTTTCATCTGCTCAGTCCTTGCCACAGTCAGTATTTAGTTCAGCAGTACACACATGACATTTGAGGGCAACCTAGCTTTGAATGTTAGCCCTTCATCTATATCCTGAGTTTTCCAGGTCCTTCAGACAATGTAACTAAGGATCTCCAGGTCAAACATCTGTCAAGAAGAGAGGTAAGACAACAGTAAATCAACAGAAACAGAAACTGGCATATTAAGACCACAAATGTAAAATGAGCATGCAATTATATCATCCCTACAGAATAGGGAAGATCTGGCTGGCTCTTTAAGCATAGATGTTACAACTCTCCCTTGTCTTGCTGTATACACGTAATCCTGGTTGTGACAACATGCACATGTTAGATTATTTATGATTTAATGACAAGAGAGAGATTTCATTTTTGTTTGGTCACTGCTGCTCTGTATTTCTGTGCTGCATAAAGCACAGTTTTACTTTGACAATCAAAATCTGGTATCTAAGATCCTGTGATGGGTTGACCCTGGCTGGACACCAGGAACCCACCAAAGCCACTTTATCACTCCCCTCCTCAACTGGACAGGGCAGAAAAAAATATGACACAAGGCTTGGAGATCAAGAAAAAGACAAGACAACATCACTCACTAATTACCATCCAGGGCAAAATGGACTCAATTTACTACCAATCAAAATCAGAGTAGGATGATGAGAAAAGTCCAGATCTCAAACCACCTTCCTCCTACCCCTCCTTTCTTCCCAGGATTAACTTTGCTCCCCATTTTCTCTACCTCCTCCCTGACAGTGCTGCAGGGGAACAGGGAACTGGGTTGTGGTCAGTTCATCACATGCTGCCTCTGCTGCTCCTTCCTCCTCAGAGGACAACTCTTCGCACTCTTCCCCTGCTCCAGTGTGAAATCCCTCCCACAGAAGACAGTCCTCCATGAACATCTCCAACACGGGTCCTTCCTACAGACTGCAGTTCTTCATAAGCTCTTCCAGTATGGGTCCCTTCCCTGTTACCAAAACCTTGGAACTCAAACCCGATACAGATCCCTATGCTCAAAACCAATTACTTATAATCGCTTAAAAGCTCTTTCTTTATCCACAGTGCTCAAAATTCCTTCTTCTGCTTCTTTTTCTTTTCTGTCTAACTTCTTGATCCTAATGCTTATGCTATGCCTATCAATAAAGTATCTGAATAGCAAAGGAGCCAGGGCAGCTTACATGAAAAAAAAAACCACTTCAGAGCTCAAACACACTCACCAGATCACTCAGGGGCCTTCTACACAGGTTTGGTTCCTCACAACAAAAAAAACAGTTTCACCCTTTCTCCCATAGCAGCAGGGTGACAGCACTAAACAGGAAGTGCAGGGATGTCTCAGGGTTCCTTTTAGAAGCAGCAAAACGTGTTTTATTTGTGAGCAGCGCATCAAGAAAGTGACTCTGTATCCTCGCAGTAGTTGGACCATCTGCCTTGTTACTGAGTGAGGAACCAAATCAGAAGTACTTTGGACACAGATCAGAACACCTCTAAAAGACATTGACTACAGGCAATTGCTTAAGTCTCAAATTACAGACATTAATAATACAAAAAAACCCAAAACCAAGCAAACAAAAAAAAACCCCACACAGC
>JAOEHY010029165.1:0-15952 GCA_025447955.1 Psilopsiagon aurifrons
GTGGTTTGTGTTATACCTTAGTTATTAAACTGTTCTTATCTCAACCTGTGGGAGTTGCATTCTTTTGATTCTCCATGCAGCAAACTGTGTGGATGATTTATGGCCTAAACCATGGCAGCAGTAAATTTTGGATATCTCCAAGGATAGAGGTTCCACAGCCCAGGATGCTTGTGCCACTGTTTAATTCTCTGCTGATAATTTTTTTATTCATCCTTGCATTACTGGATTTTCCCATGTTCTGACTTATGCCCAGTGCCTTTCAAACTACTGTTGTGTACATCAGAGTCTGATACTGTGGTGCATCTTTTAATCAGGCAATTGTAGACATCAGTAAGGTCACACACAAGCTTTCTTTTCTTCAATCTGGACAGACCCAGCTGTCCCAGTATCTTCTCATACATCCTGTGCTCCAATCCCCTGGCCGTCTTGCATGCCTCTGCTCAACTCACTCCACTCTGTCTATGCCCTCCTGCACTGAAAACCAAAACCTGGATGTAGTACTCCAGGTGTGGTTTCGCAAGGGTCAAGTACAGGGGAAAAATTACTTTCCTGGACTTTTTGGCTACACTCTTTGCAACACAGCCCACTTTGCAGCTGACCACACTCTCTGCAAGGCACACTGCTGTCTCATGTTCAGCTTGTCCATTAGGACCCAGATGTTCTGCAGTTACTTCCCAGCTCATCAGCACTCACACTAGACTACTGCACAGTGTTATCCCATCCCAGAAGCAGGACTTCACATTTCATTTATCTGAACTTCATGAGGCTTTAGCTGACTCATGTCATAGGCTTGCTGAGGTCCCTTCTGGATAGCATCCCTTCTACACAGGGCATCAGCTATTTCTTTCATCTTGCTACTACCCATGAATTTGCCCAGAGTACACTCTGTCCCATCACCCAAGTCATTAAGAGATGTTAAACTGAATTGGCACTGATATCATTCCCCAGTGAACACCACCAGTATCAGGCTGCCAGCTGGACTTTGTACTGCTGGCCATTACTCTTTGAGCCCAATTGCCTAAGCAACTTTAGATCTCCCCTAAGAATCTACTTTCCAAGTCCATATCTCATAACTTTGGCTATGCTGTAAGACATCATACTAAAGCCAAGATAAACGTTTGTTATCCTCTACTTGGCCACACAGACAGGCAACTTGTTAATACTCAGGTCAGCTAGGTACAATTTTCCTTTGGAAAATTCACACTTCCAGTTCTGTAACTTGAATTGTTTTTCATATGTTTGAAAGTCCTTGAGGGGGATTTGTTCATTACCTCTCCCACAGACTGAGGTAAGCTGACTGGCCTATGCTTTCCCAGATCCTTCTTCTTGCCTTCTTTGTGCTTATGAAGACACAAAGGAGGGGCAAAAAGTCACAGACAAGGTAAAATTTACTGAGGAAAGAACAGTCAGGAGTAGACAGTGAAACTTAAATACCCACACAGTGTCTCTTCTTCCTCTAATTCACTATCAAAATAAAGGACTTTAATGATCCTTTCTTCACTGTTCCTTCTCTAGCTTTTTTTTTTTTTTAAGGAAAAATGCTACTTAGATGATATGAACACTTAGAATCTCTACCTCAAACTATGTGTTTTGCACAGGCCGAGACAGAGTGAGCTTCATAGCCTTTCAAAATCCTTCTGGGTATACTCCTTTGTTGGGTTTCCCTCTCCATCCATCTGAACAGGATCATGCAACTTAACCGTTTTGGAACTGTGCTTCTTGCAAACAGTTCCAATTCTGTCTTGAGAAGTTGAGAAGAGGACAAGTTTAGTTTGACACCCATAAACCCACTGACTGCAGAGATACTTGAAGGGCAAGCTATTGAAATAATTTGAACATCACTTTCAAAGCTTTATTCTTCCATCTACAGTTGCAAAGCACACAGAAAAAAGGATTTAAAAAAAAAAAATCAATAAATATATTGTTGACCTAAATTTTAATCCCTCTTCTCATAGCTGCCCACTTCCACTGGAGGAAGCAGGCCGGTCTGTTGTTATCTTGGCGCTTGAATTTCTGCCAATGCTCACTGCCAAAGTGTAGGAAGCTGCTTTCCAAAGAAATCCCTCATTTCAAGTTTTGGAAACAACTAGTTTAGCATTTTCCCCAAGAATAAGCTAGGGATAAATAAATCAGTCTAACCCAGAGTGAATCAAATTAACAGCACCATTTCAAATAGTAATCTTTCAGAATTTTTCTTTCAGAATTTTTTTTTTTTTCCCCCTTGAGCACTACCTATAGCATTATTTACCTTCTTTTTGCACTTTCACAGATTTAATACTATTCATTCAAGCAGGATACTATCACAGAGAGTTTGAACTGTATATAGAGCAACAAATACCTCTCACTTTCTCCACAGAAACATAGCCAACTGGGTTTCACAGGTTGGTGTCAGAGCTTTGACATCTGAATAGAAACTTATTCCAACTACCTAATCACTTCTTAAAAAATTGCATTCAATATAAAGACTACTCCTTTTTATTACATGTAGCTAAAAGAGACATTCCAGTGCTAGACAAAAGCTTCTAAAGCCTGACTCAGTTGTTAAATTTTGGTTATCATACACTTTTATTCACTTAGTATAGCAGATAATCCACTGATGTTTGTTGGAAACTTATACAGTACCACTTTTGAACAACTCAAGTCGCAACAATCTGATTCATGCATATTCCATGAATGAAGAAAAAAGCACACAGCAAAAATCCATTTATTAAATACTTATAGATGCTCCTATAGTGCTGTATCTGAGACGGTGTTTCAAAAATTCCTGCTGCTTACATTTATGCCCTGAAGGACTGTTTCAATGACCTTGCCAAGGATATTGACCATGAATAGTTGATATCATACAGAGGAAGATTATCCTATAGTTGCAGTAAATAATTCCTTTTCTCATTTCGAGTATTTCATTCAAGCTCATTGTTGAACAGCAAGTCCTAATGGAGAATACCATATTATTAAATACAATTCATTTCTTCTGAACCGGCATTTTTTCATTGATAAATGAGTTATGCTGTGTTTTAGCTAGTCTTTGGACATTGATAAGTATTCTGAAGAGGACCCTCACAGGCCGATGTATTTTAGGCACAGAATTTTTCCTGAGTGTGTATGTTCAAGAATCTGTTGTGAACTGCTGCTTGAGGGTGCTTCAAGTTTGTGGATTCCCTCACCATTTAGAAATGCTGTATACTGATCTCATACATTTGTGGAACAGGATAGTCATTTATGTTTTGCATATCTTGTATTAAAACACAGGTGTGTGGAGAGTTTATTTAATAAAATAAATCTTCTTTTTCCCAACAAGGCAGGAGGAAAAAAGAAAAAAAAAATGCTTAGTGCTCTGTTCTTTAAAAAAAGAGCCTAAAGTTTCCTAAACTTTTCAGAGCCACCCCAGCTCATCATTTGTAATGCTTTGGGACTTCCCTGTAATTTGATACCTTTAACCTCTGGTTTTCTGAGTATTCAGCCTTATTCTAATACAAAGTCAGTTCTTGTTCAGATGAGTAACATCTCCTTTTCTCTCCTTAAATTTAGGGAAAAGTTTGAAGAAAATGTAAGACATTGAGGTTTAATCATGTTTTTCTACAACAGCATGATTCGCACAGTCCCAGAAAGTTAATAAAGTCTAAAATTAGCAAAATGGCATGCTTTGATATCTGCTGTTTAGAAAAAGGTTATAACTTCACTTTGAGTGGCTTTAACTAACATTTCAGCTCAAACATTAACTTTCTAGAAGTTTTTTGTGCAGTGTTTCTTCACTTGTGAGCCAGTGTTTGATGTCTGTCCTGCTTTCAGATGTTAAGCATTATCTTGCTTGAAAGCATCTTTCTTCATATCTTAAATTACAATTGCTTATACTCTGAAACTTGTTTGTTGGCCCTACAGGAATCAGATGCTGCAAATACCAGAGTCCCTTTATTCCTGTAAAGTTTGCGGGCCATGGTCATGTACCAGTGAGATGTCTCATCTATTTCTAGCTCTCTTTACAAGCCAAAGAGTACTCACAACTGATATAAAAAAATGGAGTCTAATCATACTGCAGTGATATATCTTAAAAATAGGAACAGCTCTTTTTCTTGGATGTGCTAATAAATTGCAAGGGCATTCAGCAATCACTTTAATATCACCCTTCTAAAAGGAACAGGTGAAGACTCTAGCAAAAAGGATTTCACAGTATGTACTGGAGTCATATTTTGCAAAAGCAAAGAGTTCATCTTTTTAAAGAACTTTCTTTGACTTGCTAGTTCAAAGGTGGAAAACACTACAAAGTACCAGTTAACAAGAGAGTACAAGCCAGACCAATCTAAAATAGGACGTGCTGAGAAAGTAAAAAGGTATTATCTAGGAATGTGGAGTCATGTAGGTATTCAATTCATGAACAGTTGTGCTGACCCCCACCTGTAACATCCAAGAGACAAACACATATTTCACATGCATCTTGCTTCAGGTCTAGCAGCATTATTTTTTCATACACACACGGCTTGCAAAGCCAGCTAGCTACTCAGACCCACAGTGACCAAACATCAAAGCACATATCTATCAGGATCACCAAGCAGGAATTTACATTAAATATGCTTTAAATTAGCATTTAGAATCCATTTTGACTTGGAGTTTCACAGTAAGAGAAATATCACACATTTTCTGGTGTCTTTCTATGAAAGAAAGCAGACCTGTTTTCCATAAGCCCTTCAGAATGTGTTAGAAAGCATGCATGTTTAATCTATAGTGAACCTTAACTGGTGGTCTTACAAACCTTTGCCACACTGTAATGCAATGTTGGACAGTTACACCTTGAAGCATTTTTTAAACCGGCAGCCTGTCTGTAGCAAATAAGCATGCACATAATCACGGTGAAGAAAATACCACAAAGGAAGGGAGTAATGAATAAACCAAATTATGTCACTTCATTATATTTAGATTACTAACATTTTCAGTCCGCTGGGATGTCTGGCACAACATGACATAACTTCAGTTCTACAAGGTAACTTCAAGGAGCCACCATTCAGACTTCAGCACAGGTAACCCTTACAGAGTCAGGAAAAGAGAAACAGAAAACTTGTGAAAGCCACTGAGGAAAAAATTAAAGTTGAGATCGATGATGGATTAGTCACAAAGAAGTGTTGCAAATGAGTCATGCACAGAGACAAGAAGAGTTAGATAAAGTGAACTTTTCCATATAGTGGACACAGCTACACAGCCTTTTCAGTCTTCAACTGATTATTTAAGTGGTTGGGTGGTTTCTTGATCAAAACTTGTCAGTGCAGCATGGAATTTCCTGAACGGCCTTGCTTTTCACTCAAGAAATACAATGATGACATAAAATTAGGATAAGGATGGGAAAAAAATATTTCCCATCTTTCCTTCTCTCCTTCCTTTCTGACCTAAAGATCTTATCCACAATACACAATATAAGTATCTGGTATTTATCAACAACAACTGCTGGCTTCATAGCACAAGTATTTAAGAAATATAGTTAGAGACATCTGCTACAGCATGCTGTTAGCTCAAATGATCTGCCAGCCTCAGGTGTTCTTTCCAGAGCTAGCGCTTTTTCACCCCTAGAATTATGTAGACCTCTGCTACATGCAAGTGTTGCACATCTGCTAGCAAACAAAAGAACAATTCTGTAGAAGTAGTAATTTAAATACCTGTACTTTGGAAAAACAGAAGACAAGGACACAAGCAGCTTTCCAAAACAAAGTCCTCACAGACCTCTTAGGGAGGCTAAAGTGGCAGAAGGAGGGGATTTTATATTATTTGACATCTATTAAGCCTTACAAATACATATTTGTTACAATCTCATGATTCATTCTTAAAGACCTCAGGGGTCTATGACATTTTTCTAACACTGTGATTTTTTCTACTTGGCAACCTTTCTTCTTTAGATGAAAAATTATAACATTCTCTTTCTTTTCCATCTCCATATCCACTTACAAGACAAGCATCTTTTATAACAGGAGTAGCACTTCAGTGGTGAGAAACATATTAGCAAGAAGAGAATCAGATCCTTAGCCCCTGAAGAGTGCAGATGTGATAATCTTCCTAGGCACATGAACTCTTTTGAAACTTATATTCTTCTAAATTCTATCAAAATTTATTTTCAAACATAAAAAACTGATTTCTCTCCACACAAAAGCCCATTTTTTACAAAGAAAATAAAAAAAAAGTGTTTTTTTAAAATCACTACATAGATTTCCAGATACAAACCACATTAAGAGAAGTCTTAACTACATTTACAATACAATTACTCCTTAAAAACAGGTTGACCTTGGCCAGCCACTAACTCATTCCCCCTCCTCAACAGGATCAGGTGTGTGTCTGAAATATGATGAAAAGGCTTGAGGGTTGAGAAAAAGATAGGGAGATCACTTACCAATTAGTTTCACAGTCAAAACAGGCTCAACCTGGGGAAAATTAATTTAACTAATTGCCAATTAAGCATTTCAGTGTTGAGAAACAAACTAAAACATCATTCTCATAGCCCTCCTCATCACAGCCTTAATTTAATTCCCAACTCCTCTTTCTCCTCCTCATCCCCAAGCAGGGCAAGGGAATGTGGCCAGTCTATAACAGTTCCTCTCTGCTGCTTTTTCCCCTGCTCCAGCATAGATCCTTTCCATGGGCTACAGCTTCCTGCAAGACACACCCCAGCTCAGGTCTTCTGTGCACTACAGCAAGGGCATCTGCTCCACTGTGGTCTCTCCATGGACTGCAGTGCAATCCCTCATCCTTCTCACACTTGGGTACTGAAGGGCTGTTTCTCATACTTTTTGGTTTTCCTCTGCCCTCACTGCATAGGCAGCTTTTCTCCCTTTCTTAAAAACATTTGCAAGATGTCACCAGCATCACTGAGGGACTCAGTGGTGGCTGCAAGGGTGCTCCTGCAGAACTGTCTGGGACTGGCACAAGGCATCTCCTGGTCTCAGAGGTCTCTGCAGCCCCCCTGCTGCCAACACCTCACTCAATACAACCAATGCAAAGCATTTAATTTCAGTTTTAGGTTACTGAGCTTGAGAAAACAAAACCAATTTAAGTTGTGGAAGGAGCACTGAAGGAACTCTTTTCCCATTTTACATGGGTTATACAAATGACCCATGCAATTACCATTGATCAAACTGTTTGTGAGCTTAGACTAAATGGATTTTCAAGTCCATTTTCCCTAATCCCTTCCATGCTACATCCATTAGAGTAAGTGTAAGATTTCAAAATGATCATGACAGTCACACCTCTCAAATATGAAATATTGGTGGCATGTAGTCTTCAACTAGATCTTTCTGAGAAAGCACTTAGTTCTTTGCATGGATGCATTCAGTCAAGAGCAGAAAAAGAATCCCAGAGAAAATGCTACTGTAAGGCTTTCTCCAGCTGTTCAGAGTAAACTAACAGCTAATTTTAGCTTTGGGGGTCAGATTCATTTGTGCTCTCTGGTTTCTTTGTTTTGTTATGTTGTGCCAGATGCGCAGCAAGCAGGCAGAACATACTGGATTTACAACTGCCTTGCATCATCAGGGTAGCTCCAAGCAGTGGGAGCTTGCGATTCACTGTTGCCTGAAACAATCCCTGGCTTGTATTTTCCTCCCCTTCATGCTGTTGCCCAGTATGAGCTCACACACATTCCCAGCTCTCCCCTTCAGTTAACAAACTCAGCTGAAGTGCACTCAACTGTGGCCAGGAGGTAAGAATAAATAAAACCAGGGGACACTTGAAGGATGACATATGATGGGAAAAATGCCCAAGCAGAAAATATTTTATATTTCCACTCAAAATGGTCAGCATTTCCTACACAGAGAAATATACATCTTGTCACATCTATTCCATTCTCATGGAAAGACTAAGGACTTCAAATGCTTTGCTTGCCACTAAAATCATCAGGATAATTTTTTTATTTGTTTCTAAGACAACTCTCACAGAAAACATCTTGTCCAACCCACAGTTAAGCTTAGGCACTTGTCCTTGGCCTCATGTTAGCCAGACTGCAGGCATTTTTGTACCCTGCCATCTGCTTTACTGATCCTGACTCACAGACTCACATTTTAATTCCCAACTCTGACTCAGACTTACCACATCATCATCAACTTCCTTAACTAAAGACCACCAGGTAGTAGATGACCCTGGTCACTGCCAGGACACCTGCTTGTTCATCTCACTCATCTGCTGCAGGACTGTGTTCCTCATCAAGAAGGGCACTGCCATTCTGGCTGGCACCCTTGGCTCCCTTTGCCTCACATAGCAGTCAGGTCTTGCTGCTCCCTGGCATTGCATTTCTCAATTAAGTGGCTGCATCCTCACAGTACCTTCACTTTAAAAGTAAAGAACAAGTAACTGAGAGACAGAGAGAGATTATTCCCTCTTGAAGTCCCCTGTATTAGGTATGCTGGTAAAATTTCCCCTTCAGAAGTATCCGTAGCACTTATTTTCTGATTCTGTTTAAGCTATTTCTCAGCAAACTGATCTAGAAGTAGAAAACGCCGATTATTGGAAAATAGTACCTATATGGGAACATTTATTGACATGCTAACTTCACTGGAACGGTATAGCACAATTAAAATAATTTTATCTATGTAAACAAGCCGCATGATAACATCATGACATCTGTGACAGTGTTATGTACATGACAGGATGATGTGGATTTTGCATCAATTTTTGTAATAAGAAAAAAATCTTTGCAATAAATATACTCATTAGAAGCAACGGATAAAGGCATGGAAAGGAAAATGAAAAAATTCCAAGGAGATACTGGGTAAGAATCCTGTTACCACTAGAAGGAAGAAGAGAGGATTAGAAATGTTTTTATACGGGTTGAGCAAACATGGATGCAATAGACATAGTATGAACTAGAAGAGGATGCTCATAAGCTAAGAGAGTTTACAGATTTTTTTTTTTTTTTATTGCACTGTTACTGGCTTTCTCTCACACATCTTGTGTTAGGGCCGCAATTAAAAAAAAAAAAAATAAAATGAAAAAAGGCAGATAAGATGGAGAAAAGCCACCTGAGGAATATAACTTTCTCTTCTCTGCACTCAAAAGGTAATCACTAGCTCCTTCCAACTACAAGCATCAGTCATGGCCCTAGTCAAGAATACACTATGTCCCATGCTCCTACACATCCTCACCATGCACTTTCCAACTATATTCTTGTCTCCATTACTTTTATTCTGTCATATATTCTTGGAGCTTTACAAGTAACACTGGATACAGAACAAGAGTTTTTACTGGTACATATTGTCTGCATGATTTCAACACTTAAAAGTCTGCCTGCTGGCATATTCAATAACATGCACCTATGAAAAAGATGGCAAGTCAGGCTTTGGTTTTAGCTTACGTGCCTTTGCCTGGCCAGGACTGCAATAAATGTCCCTCACCAAGTCAGTGTTACAAGTGTGAGCACTCACAGGTGAAGTTATCACTGAAAGCATTTAAAGCAAAGGACAAATATTTTGACATTATATCCCATTTTTGTTCATTTTCTATAATGGTTGTTCACCAGCTCAGCATATTCCAGAAGCAGTCCTGCATTGCTGGGCTGCACCATAGATGTAGCTGCTGTAGCAAACATAGACATGTCCAAACTTCCTTCCAGCTGCATAAGGCAGCAAGAAAAAGAAAGCAGTGCCGCCATGGCCGCCAGCAGCTCAATGCAATCTAGTGGCTTTTTCATTTTTCAGCTCCTTTAACCTGCTTTTAATCATCCTGGACTTCATAGGTGTGTGGAGCAACACAGCTGAAGACCAAGCTCTAGCTCAGGCAGGCGTATGTCAGTTTCTGTCAGCAAGCCAAGCTTGAAGATAAAAATTTCTCCAGACACAGGAAAGAAACAGAAATACTTGGCCTTCCTTTCGCATATGCCTTATTCCAAAGTGACTTAGAGACTATAGTGGTTTACTACAGATAATATAAACTTAAGTTTCCCTTGCAACAAGTAACAAAGACTGCATCTACTTTTCTTGCTATTCTTTCCATGTATTTAAAAACATACGTGCTCTTAAGCCTCAAATCCACTAGTGTTGCCAGTGCCCACTATAAGCAAAGCTCTTCATCCAATCTAAACATTGTTAATTAGATATATACATTGCTGAACAACTGCCAGGTGCTCAGTTAACATAAGTTGTCTCAGCAGCACTAAAGCCATATTGTGAAGGATTGACTCCTGGTATATAAAGGCGAGTACAAACAGGTACATATGAATAAGAAAATCAGCTTAATAGAGCCCAGACTGTATATAAGAATTTCACAAGCAGAGCAAACACTTGACTAACACAAAGTCAAATTACATTGTTTTCCTAAGGCAGGTGCTTAAATGAAGAAGCTCTACCCCATTCCCCAGTCAGTGGCCCATTTTGCTTACAGTTTAACTTGCTAGGAAACAGATGGCAAATATACAGAAACAGACTACAGAAAAACTTACCAAGTTTGTAACTCACTTCACCTGAAAATACCAGCACACAAGATTTCATAACCCTTTAGGAAAAATCCCACAAGGCTCTGTTCTTTTTACCCTCTTGGAAGTCCAATACAATTCTATCTGTATTGACAGGTAATACTGCCTTTGCTTTGGCAGTCCTGTAGCCTAAACAGGTGAACCTCAGTTGGGGAAAGTGCCTAATCTGAAGCTATCCTCTTTATAGTCTGCCAGTTTCTGCCAGGTGGTTGATTGGGTATTTGCAAGCAGCTGTGACTTGTGGAAGGAAATAGCAATAACTGGACTGCTCTCTATGGTAAGAAAGCTTCAGGAAGGGGTATAATTTTGGTATTGGATTATTCACCCACACATACTGCAGTGGAAGATAGTGGTTATAGGACAAAGGGGAGGCAAAAGTTGCTGGAAAGTTAAAACTGTGGGTGTAAAGAACCTTGTTGTGGAGGATTTCTCAGCTAGAGCAGCTGCAGGGAGAACTTTGAGATAGCAAAGGAATGCTGCTGGGAAAGTTTTGGGGAGTATTGTAGGGAGAACTCGACAAGATAAGAAGGAAGAAAGAAGCATCCAATCAAGGCAACCGGCGAGGCAGATATCAACCAATGAAGAAGCGAAAGTACCCACGTGGGTGGTGTCAGCTAACCAATTGTATTGGCCGCTGATACACGCGGGTACTTCGGATAGCCTATATCAACCCTGGACCTTCTGGAAATAAATGATTTCGTTTCCTAATCAGAAATGGGGTCTGTGCCCTATTCTCCACATAAAACAAATTGAGACCTTCTTATTCAAATGGAAGCTGTAACTCCAAGCCATCAGAGTTCTTGGAGTTTTCTGTGAACTTACAGAGAAGATAAACTGCCTAAGTTGTATTGTCACATGCTTTACCTGAACTTCTGTTCTGTGGCTGTTTGCAGTATCAGAGGAATAAGTTGTATCTGAGGCTGAATTAAGCCCGTAGTTCCTAAATGGACATCCCTTTTTGTGAAAGGAATTATGTCAATTATATTAATTGCAGTCTGTTGCAATTAGAAGACTTCAGAAGCTAGTGATAGGCCAAGACATAATTCTGAACTATGTCCTTTTTCCTTGATTCATCAAGGATGCCAGCCACTTCTCAGAGCTGTGTGTTAGATATCACGAATTAATTGCTGCACAAAAATGACAACAGGACAAAGCCCTTAAACTTCAGTTCATAACAAAAGAAAACCCCAAAACCCAAACCAAAAAATTAAGAAAATGAATAAAATCCCAGAACAGCTAATTATTCCTCTACTCATGAACAAATAAAAAAAAAAAAGAACAAAATAAATAGGAATACTGGAAGGACATGTTTTATTCCATTAAGATTTAACTGCACCATTACTTTGGCTCTTTATGGGCTTATGTCAAGTAGAATCAATCTTTGATTTATAATATGTGCTTTGTAACCTGGTTCTGTTTTCCTAAGTATCAGTTACCTAAATTACTTCACAATGTTAAATCTATAAATATTATATGTCATCTCTTCAGAGTTCCAGTGAGGTTTTTAGCTGTTAATCAAGCTGTTCATTTCTTGATTTTAGTTGTCTGGTGCCACTCTAACTATTGTTTCCTCGGTATTAGGACGTAGGTATTAGAAATCAGCAAGTGACATTGCTGCCAGCAGTAATGTCTGACTAATGCTAAACACACATATTGAAACACAATAGCCTTTTATTTTTGACATGAAAGAAAACACTTACTGATATAATTTTGAAAACCAAGTAAATACAGTTATCTTTGGAGATGGCAATTACAAAGAAAGAGGGGAAAAAAGGGTTTATAGCTTAGTGATATGTGAGCAGTCTGTAGGAGTATCTATCCCCCACAAATTCAGAAAGGTCCTTCGTTCAGGACTTTAACCTACAGAGACAGCAAGAAACCTGCAATTACTGCATATTAAAAATGTGACTTCTCATAGTACAGGGGGGAACCTATGCGATCTCAAATGATTAACTTTTTTTCCCTGTGTAGATAACATCTTGACTGCTCAGCACTAATGAGTCTATCCAAGAGAAAGGTTGATATGTTGATTCACTGGTATTGCTGTCAAAACGCATGTAACCCTATTGGGCAAGAATTCGGTTGCCATTGTATCAGGGGTCTGCTTTCCCAGTCTTCTGACAGCAGCATCCCAAATCTGTCTGAATCAGGGGCACTGCATTGTTACTCTTTATTACATCTTGAGTCATATGAATAACTAAACTAGGTCAACCCAAAATTCAGTCCAGATCTCTATGCTGTTTCTGTTGGTAAATGTTCAGGGTTAACAAGCATCATTTCCCAGCCTGCAGCAATTTCTCTTTCAAGAGCTTTTCAAGCAGGGCTCTTTTAATCACTTGCCTTGGCTGGATTTTTCTTTAGTTAATTTTACCCAATTATATTTTTAATGCACATAAATTTTTGGCCACCCTGAACACCTTGTTTCAACACTTTAAACATGTTTTATTGAAAACATGTAAAGATGGAGAATTTGTTTCTTTTCCTTGGTCCTGAGATATTTCCATTGATACTTCTAGAGGGGTAACATGATAGTCCCATAGTAATTTTCTCTATTCCACTCATAATTTATAAATCTCAGACTCATACCTTTCTGCAAGCCTGAATGCTCTTCCCTGCCTCTGACACAAGGAAGATTTCCTGCCCTTCCGTGTTCTTTTTCTAGAGCTTTCAGTTATATTTTGAGCCAGGGGATCAGAACACCAGATAATACTCAAGATGTAGGGGATATTATAATTATATACAGTGCTGTAATTACTTCTTTTGGGGGTTTTATTCCACTCTGTTCCTTTCCTAAAAATTCCTATGATTTAATTTTGACTGTTATGGAGCAATGATGTGAAGATTTCATAAATGTGTACATTATAACTTCTCAAGTTGTAAGATTTTGGAATTCAGTATTGAAGCCTGGACTGTTTTTCCTGTATGCCTCGTATAATATTCATCATTGTTGAATTTTACTTACTATTTTAATATCTGTTAAGTTGCTGTTCTAAGATCCTTCTGAAAACTTTTCTTGATTTGTCTTTTCTCTTTTTTGCCTGAGTAATTAAACATCACCAGTAAACCCCATTGCCTCTCTAGTCAGTCTCCTCCTGAAGACCTAAACAACACCTGGCACAGATGTCTGAGGGAGGCTGTTGATGATCTTCATTTGCTTAGAAAGCTGGCCTTAGATTCTTCATTTCCTACATTTTTAACCAAGTGATAATAACCCATTTCAGAGGCTTTTGGTTTTTATACCCAGCAGGTTTGTTTCTTTCAGAGACCTTGAGGAGAGACCCAGGTAGATCAAAAGATCACACAGCAGGATTGGATTAGATCAACCGATAGTCCATCTGGTAAGGTGGCCTGTCTTCAGCAATGACTAACAGATGCTGAGGGAGGCATGGACACAGGCAAACATGCAGCAATGTTTTCCCAGAGTATTTGCCTCCAGCAGTCTGTAGATCAATAACGTCTTTAGTTGTTTAAATCAGCTAAGTCACCTTGTCCATGCATTCAGAACTTAACAGAAATGCAGCACATCTCTCAAGTACAATACAGCTCTATAAAAGCCATTTGGACTATACTTCAATGTTTTATATCTACCTATGAAATCACTAATTCTTTTCTTTGTTATAGAGAGATGGAAACATGAATTCTAGGAGACAGCCATGGGCTTACAGAGTTAACAAGTGTCATCTTCACTGGAGTTCCCACTTTATTTCAACATAACAAAAAATACAGAAAAAGTATCTCTGAAGTACAAACTGACAATCTTTTTTTTTTCCTTAACATTAATATGATGTCTGTTAATCTATCTCCAACAAGGAGCATTCACAGTTAGCTAAGATGACTGTACTAAAATTGCTATTTAAAAACATTATGGTAAATAACACAAACCACTTTTTTTCCCAAACACCTGATGTGTAACATCTGCCTCTTTCCCCAGAAAATTCTCTATTAAAACATTGAAAATGCCTTTCAAAAGCGCATAAAATAGTGAAGTGTTGAATTTTCATTTTACTTAATTTCAATAGAAGTTCTAAAGTAATGTATGGATCATGTTTGTATGAACAACTGAAAGGCTATGGAAATAACAAAGGTATCCTGATAATGAATTAAATTTTCCATAAAGTTATTATGCTGAAAGGAAGCATTGGTATGCACATTTTTTGCAAATTTTTATAAACACTGAGGAGTGATATTGAAATGGCTTAATACCACCTGCTGAGTAACATCAATTGCAAAGCACAATGTTGAAATGAGTGTCCTAGCCATCTTTGGAAACTGTTTGATATTTTAAAAAGGGATGTATTTGCTTTTTTCTAATGGGATAAATGTAACAAAGTTGATCACTTCGAATTCAAACTGAGTTGCTATTTTTACAGGACTGAAAAAGCTAGAAGCAAAAAATATTTATGAGGCAGACTAACTCTGGTAACTGAAACTTTCCACCTTCTATTCTCCTCTAACTTTGCTTTTGAGTGCCTCAGGAGGCAACTTTCCATTGGTCAGTAGCCTGTACCCTTGTCTTGGGGAGTGAGAAGAAATTCCTGTGGGTAGCCCACAGAGTGCATCACTTCATCTCACCAGCAACCAAAGGCCCGAATGTAGGGCATTTATTGGGGTTTCCCACTCAAGAGATCCTCTACCCCTACCAGTTCATCCCTGGCAGAGGTAAGGGAAGGCAAGACCCCCTGAAACAGATCTTCAAAGGACATACCACGTTGCCAATTACTAATAGCTATTACTAATCTGCTCCTAATATCCTGATTATTGGTGTTTTTTCACCTGCTGCCACAGACATATATATAGTGTGTGAAATGGTAAAATGTCTTTTCTGAAGATTTCTCTCATCACCTAAATGATGGTTATTCAGAAGTGCTAAATGGGGCAAGCAAAGACAGCTGATCAAAGATAACATGATCCATCATCTCTGGCTTCTAACTAATTTTGTTCTTGGACAGCCTGAGGGACCAGATAGCTACTGTAGATTGCAGAGAACCAGCAAGCCTCAGCAATCACCCTGAATATAATTTCATTACCAGCTTCTGAAGAAAGTACTGCAGCACTTTACCAGCTCTGTCCTCTCAGCTGCTCCCTTTGCACTGAGATTATTTTAGAAAGTCATGTCCATAACAGCTTCATAGTATCTATCAGCGGGACCACAAAAAAAAACCCAAACAAAACCACCCAAAAAACAACCAACCAAACAAAAAAGGCCACAAACAAAAAAACCACAAAAACACCAAAAAAGTCCCATAAAATGTGATTCGTGTGTCTCAAAGGTTGGCTTGCGGCAAAAAATTTGTTTCACTTATCCCAGTAGCTAAACAAAGAACGGGAATCTCAGGGAACAGCAAGAGAAAAGAAAAGAAGCACAACACACTGGCATAGGCCCTAATGGTAGTATTCCTTTCTTTACTGCAGGAACATGTGTTAACCCCAAAATGGGGATGCCTATGTGTCGTGGTTTAAGCTGTAAATCAGCCACGCAGTTTGTTAACTCACCTCCCCCTCCTAAAAGAGCTGCCTCGG
>JAOEHY010029165.1:20448-98861 GCA_025447955.1 Psilopsiagon aurifrons
GAAAAGAAAAGAAAAGAAAAGAAAAGAAAAGAAAAGAAAAGAAAAGAAAAGAAAAGAAAAGAAAAAAGAAAAGAAAAAGAAAAGAAAAGAAAGAGATCTATAGAAGGGCAATTGATGTGACCATAAAGCTGCAAATGTCCATACTATCAAGTGCTCAGAAATCTCAGATGAATGTCCAGCTGCCTCAAATTCTTTTTCCACATGGAATAGAAAGAGATTTCTAAGGGAAAATGTGTATGCATGGTGATCCTATCTAAAAAGGGATGATGGGGTTTGCGCTTTCTTCTTTCTGGCTACTTTGAAAAGACCACCAGACAACTATGCTCTTCATTAGGAGCTTCACGCCCTCTGGAAACCTGGACGATGTGGTCTGTGCATGAGGTGGCATCTGAGCCCATTCTCCATAATACACAGAGAGACAGTGAAGGTTGTGCCCCCAACCCCAGGTATTGGAGATGTTTTCTTTTCAATTGTCTCTCTTTAAGAGTGCAACACTCCATGCTAGCAGAGTATTTGTATTTTTTAATGTTTATGTCAGTCTCTTCCTCCTAGGTATAGAAGGGTAAATAAGCTAAGCAGTGGTGATGTGAAGGGAGAGAAGTCAAATTCACAGCCCTAGAGAACAATCTAAGCAAAGAGAGACTTGCTCAGGCCTTTAGAGCAGCATCCTCTCCCCGGCTAGCTACTTGGCATTCCAGGAGGGTGGGTTAATCCTTTGCCTTTGATGAATCTTTAATCTTGGCACCTTGTGGCTGAAGCCGGCACTAACTAGCAGATCCTGGCGATCAAAGTGATGCACTTAAATATTTCATTTATAAATAAAAAATAATAAAATAAAAAATAAAGGCTTGGCTTCATAATAGCAATAAAGCAACTCCAGGGGGGGTGTTAAGGCCAATTAATCACACCCTTGGGACTGAAGAGGAGCTCCACTGCTCCTTGTAACTCTAATTGCCCTATGGGTGCAATTATCCATACCCCCCTCTTCCTCTGCCTGTCCAGCCAGATCTTACGGCTTAATTTCAGCATAGGCTTTCGAGTTTTTAACCTCTGTTGCTCTAAGCCACCCTCCATCCAAGCTGCAGGTGGAGAACGATAAGACTAATTCTTCTCTTGTGCATATCCACTCTGGCCAGCTGTAATGCAGTGCACTCATACCTCCTTCCATGCTTACAGATTCAGGTGGCCAGAGTGGATACTCAAAGGAAGCCCTGTGCTGCAGAAGACAATCCACAAGCACTATCTTTTCAGATGGCCTCTACAGCTCACATCCATGAAAGCACATAATTCTCACCTCCTACTCAGGACCTCAAACTTCACACAGAATCTGTAGCCTCTACTCATATGTCAGGGGCTGGACCTGAGCCATGAATTTTTCAGCATGGAAAGGAGCCTCCTCATTCTTATTTGTGATAATTTGAATGCTTGGCAAATACTAGAACTAATCCTGTTAGAGACAAATACCCTTTTCTTCATTATCTATTATCGAAGCATTTCCCAAATTGAAGCTTGGAGCTGACCCACAAAACATCCAAACCTACACATAAATGAAGGCACACGCAAAACTGCCATGGGAATGGCAGGAATAGATACTTGGGGAAAAGGAAGAAAGCAGGGTAAGGCTAGCACATCTAATGAATTTTTTGAGCCTATTTATATGTTCCACAGAAAGGAATTTCACCACATGACTGAGCCATGTAAAAAATGAACTCCCCTGGATCAATTTTAAGTGTGCTGCCCACAAATTTCCAATGGCCCCGGTTGTTACACCAGGAGAAGCAGAGTATGACTGTTCTCTATTCATCTTCCCTGAGACACTCAGTTTTACATGCATCTGTCATATGCCTGTTTTATGAAAGATTAAATGTACCAGTTAGCTCCTCAAAGAGAAAATTAAGAGCTGAGTTAATCACTTTCTGTAGAACAGAAATGTGAGAATACATTGCTCTTTTTGTTAGCAGATGGGGATGTAGAAAGAACCAAACCCTTGAAAATGAAGCCTGTCATGCAGAGAGGAAATAAGGTGCCCCTATATAAAAGTAATTAACTACTGGAAGTCTTTACCAACGACTATAGAAGGTAACCTGTCACTAGGTCACTATCTACTTTAAAATGGGATTGGAGGTTTTTCTAAAATATGCATTTTACTTTGACAATAGCTCTTGTACTTGAAATGGGAAATAATTCAGAGAAGTCTGAAGGCCTGCTTTATGTATCAGGCTAGCTTAGATTGTCACACCAGTCTCTTCTGGGCTTAAAATGCATGAATTATTGAGGTCTGATACTCAGTCTCCACGTCAAAGGTTGCTTTCTCTGAAAAGCTCATGCCTTTAAAGGTTCACTTGTAGCTACTTGTAATGTTCATCACCTGCTGTAGTGGAAGCCTAAGGCTTTGAATTCAGGTCTTAAAGAAAAAAATCAAGGACTGGATTCAGACTGTAGGTGTTCTGTGGCTGATCTGAAGTTGGTCACCCTGCTATGCCTAACCATGTGAATTGAGTGCTGCAAAAAAGAGCTGGCATACTGCAAGTTCAGAACTTGCTATTTCCTTAAAGAAAGCTGGCCTGTAACAATAAAGTTTTCATCATATTTTTATTCTTTAAGGTACCCTCAGCTGGTATAAAGGAACAGAGATTCCTTAAATTCAGCCAAGCTGTAGGAACATCAGAGAAAATATCTCACTGCACCTCTCCATTGGCAAAACTTCTTGAGAGAAGAAAGAATTTAATTACCATCCCAAGTTCATTCCTTGCTTTCACTGCTAAGGCAACAAACAATTATTGCTGATCACACACACATACACACAGAGCTTGCAGAGTATCATTGCTGTTCTCCTGTAAAGACAATGCCCTAGCTTTCATAAAAATCAGAGATCGAACTACTTCTATGCTTTTTCCTTTCCTCCAGCATTTAAGGCCTGGAAAGCTTGCTGCTTGTGCTGTAATCTTACCCAGTTACAGGATATGTGACTATGTTGCTTATTCCTCCCTTGTGTAATGTAGAACTCTATGCCTCATATGAGCCAGAGCCTTGTATGAGTTATATGGCTATTATAAGTAGGACTGATGTATTACAGAATGCTGCCATAGATCCTGTTAATGGCACTTGGGCTCCATTTTTTTCTCCCTGTAGTAAATTCTGCACTTTTTTGGAAGTGGACAGCTTCACACAGATGCAAAGATCCAGTGCCTGGGAGGGGCTTGGGCAAGTTCGGTGCTTGCAGGGTTGGGTGCTAGCAGAGCGCCTCACCCCTATGCACATGCAAAATCTACATTGGCACGACCAGCCCCTGGTGATAAAATACTGTCTTGTCCAGCCTTGAGCAGCACTGCTGCAGAGAGGTTCCCACACATCCCCACACACTTCACTCCATTGTCTGAATTGCTTTTGCCATGATAATGTTTTCCCTTCCTCAGAATTTACAGTTACCTCAGCCCCTCACTACCATTCATTCTTTTCTGCTGATTGACAGATTTGCAGGTATCTCCTCTTTTCCTAGCACTCTTCTGCTCAGGAGTGAGATGTAGCATGATATTCACATAGAGTGCTGTTTTTATATAGGGTGATCTCAATAAAAAAGACATTTTTCAGGCTGAAACATCTCTGATCTTCACTAGATACGCATATTTCTGGGCTGCAGTCCCATTCTGTTGTCAGTTCTTTATGGAAAAACCATAAAGCCCAGGATAAGCATATGTAGGGGATTCAAATCTCTGTCTAGATATCAGTTAGGCTAATTTCTGGTTTTCCTCTTGGAACTGTCTTCTTATGAAGGTTGGGTTTTTCTTGAATTTACAGATAGATACTCTTGGAGGGGCATTTGCAGATATGAAAGGTAGTTGGGTGGGCTTTTCCTCCCCTCCCAGGTTTTGAAATCATGGACAAAAACTTAACACTGTGGTTTTGTCCATATCTATCATTTAAACCAAGTCAAGGCATGTACCAAATCACTGTGACATGGCTGTACAGGTTATTATGGACCAGCCATTCTTTCCAGGAAAAAATATAGATTCATTCAATCTGTTCTGGGTGGGAGAGAATTTTAGGTAGGTGGATAAATGCATTAATGTGTCACTTGTTCCTTGGGTCAGAAAATGAGCCTTGGTTGGTTTAATATATTAGAATAGATACATGTTTTAAGATTGCATCATGTGGTAATGATAACATGACAGCAAAACATGAAAGTTTAAAGATAACAGTATCTTCCTCAGTCCTGCTAACAGCTCGCTGTGACTCTCCTGAATCTTTCAGTTCATTTTCTTATTTCTTACCCTATCTTCCTTCTTTTCTGAAACCTAGCCAACATGCTCTATGCAATTTCTTACTGGATGCCTGAAAATGGGTTTGAAAAGAGCCAGGTTCTTTGCTTAGAGCAACTGTGGCACTCAAATATGTTCAGCACTGCTGCTGCTCCAGCCTAACTAAATGTTCAACTGCACAGCAAGTGAGTGAAAGAGCAGCCGTAAACCCGTGATGCAATCCCTGCCTGCCACATCTGATTTAGAAAATTGAGATGGTCTACAAAAAAGAAGAAAGAAAAATAAGCATAACCAGGTGCTTCTGTGTTGGATCTAAAACATTAACAGTCAGAGATAGCACTGAAACAGGGCAGCCAGCATATCTGTCTTAGGCACATCAGACCAAATCCATGACAAACAGATACAAGAAGCCTGAATACCTCAGTATCAGTTAGAGAAACTCAGCCTGAGTATGGGGAAGCTGGTAAGATACAGAACTGCGGTTGTAAAGCTGGTGTGTATAGTGTGAAGAAGGCAACTCTGACCAGTGGCTGGGATTCAGGACTGGTTTAGGTGAGTAAGACACAAGGGATTAGGAAATGCAGATCTGCTAGAATACTGAATTTACCACTAAATGAACCAAAATATTTTTTCACCAGAACTGCAATGTATGTCTTATTGATTAAGAAATAACCTGCAACATGTGGGGAGGGTTCCCTGAAGGGAGAGAAAGGAGAGGGAGACTGAAAAGTATTTGTGTATCTCCAAGTGACTCACCTTGGTTGCTGGAATAAAGAAGAACTCCAACTCCAAGTGAATGTGTAACATACAGGGACTCAATCAGAGGTGTGCAAAGGAGCACTGGTCCAATGACTTTTATCCACTTGCCAGGTATCAGGTAAAAATCTCACAAAAAATGCTAACCTTATCTAATTGTTATCATGATGTTGGGAAGTTTCTGTCACTTTTGAAGACAATTTATAGGATTTCAGCAATGTGTGTTTCTTAAGAGTATGCTTGCTATGTTCAGGTTCAGCTTGGATCCTGACTCCTGTGTTTGGATATGGTTTAATTCTTAGTTGGTGTCTATTTTACACGTGTTTTATCCTGAACACAGAAATCTTTTTTTTTAATGAAGGGAGAAAAGGACAGATGCAACAGTGTAATTGGTACTTCTGTGTTTGTCCTCTTGGGTCCACAAGGCAAAAGATGAGTGGTGGAATAGAGAGAGGGTAGAAAAGGAAGAGAGGAAAAAGGGAGGAAATCACAGCCAGTTTGTCAAATTAGCCTTTTTCTCCATTATTCTCAGATCTTTTTCTCTCTTTTTCTTTATTACTGGGGACATTAAGATGAAGGCAGTGTTCTGAATGTCACTCCTATGGCTCTGGCTTGCAGAGCATCTTCGAATGACTCCCTGACATGACCGCAGGAAGCTTCACAACACCCTTGTGAGACAAGTCAATATCATTAAGGATGACTGTATATTACGATACATTTTCTAAAGCTCCATCTGTGTTACAATTAATCTCTAATTCCAATCCAGTATTTGGCCTTCCAAGGTACACATTTACTTTCCATCGCGTGCAGTAACGATTTTCTGTCCCTGGTCCCAACTTTCCACTGGTGTAAATCTATACAGAGACTGCTCCAGCTCATTTTACACTGGCCCATCATCTCAGACTCTCTCTGATATTTGTTGTCTGATGGTGTTGTGGGTCATTAAGATAGATGCTTGTGGCTACCTCGGGAAGGGCGGATGTCAGTGTTGGGAAGATGTGTTTCCTTATATATGGCTTGCTGCCCACAGTGGGATCTTTCAAGGTGGGAAAAACTATCTGAATGCAAAGTACAATTGAAGGCACAGACTATCACAACTGTTGGGCTAGAAGGCACCTAGAAAGAACTTATTTTTCTTGTGAGAAGACACAATCAGCTGTATCTGTGTTGTTTTGGACAAAAGTTTGTCTATCTTACACTTGCACATCTGGTCCTGGGGAGGCTGTCTGAAGATTTCAGCTTTTCACTGACTTTGACATTTTACAGTGTGTCGTTTGAAGTGCTAAATTTTACCTCGTCATAAATTTTATAAATTTTATCAAAACTTTTTAAAACTAGCACCTATGATCCTATGATGAAGTGAGAGTTATATACTTTTTTTACAGTAAGTTTCAAAACCTCATAATCAGTGTTGGAGGAATAAAAAAATGAACAGATGAGGCAAGACAAGATGTAAACTAAAAGAATGACATATCTGCCTGTTAAAAAGCACCTCATGATTTTAAGCTGTTTCTGTGCTTCTGTAAAGCTTGACTCTTGATTTTAAAGGTTGAGGATCTGGAATACTCCAGGGGGAACCAGCAAAGAAAAGCATGGGCCAATTTACCTGCTGGATGCACATGAGAACAGAATGTTCCAAAATGGAGCAGGACAAGCTGCACAAAGTATGGTATCACAGGAGATGAATGCAGCTGTCATTTGGTTAAGAGGGCATGGAAGGGGGAGAGGGCACAAATGCTCTCCAGCTTTCGGGTAAGTCAGTGATTCACGCACCTAGGGTCACACCTTTAGTCTCTGGAGGACCATCATGGCTCACACAGAGATGCTGGGGAGCCCATCACCTCTGTCTGAGGGGAGAACTGGGCTTTTAATTGCCTAGCATGCCTGCATGAGAAAGGTGTACGGTAATAATAATGATGCAGTAAATGAGAAAGCTGGCTATTTGAATATGACATCCTTTGTCAGCTTTACTCCTCTTAATAACGTGACATGGCTTGGGGAGGGAAAAAATTATTAACCTTGCCATTTTTAAGACTGAATTGCTGGGAGTTTTTCCGCTGAAATTCACTTCCTTAACTACCTTTGATATTTAACAAATTCCTAGTTTTATCACCATGGAAGCCTGTTTCAGGAGGGATAAGAGCTAGATGCTTGGGAGGGGGAGTAAGGGGGGGAAAGTCTACAGCAAACCACCATTTGGGAATTGGGTGTAAAGTAGCATGGCACTGATTAACGTCGTTAAAAGAAAGTGGGAGGGGAAGTGTACTGAAAATGAGTGAAAGAGCAGTATTGTAATCTGCTTTATTGCATTCCCGAGAAGCTTGACTTAGCCTCATTGTCATAGCAAGATGATGTGTACCCTACGAGTGTATAAAAATATATGAACTCCTGGGACAATATAGTTCAATCTGCTCTGCTATTACCCATCATGCTCATCTGAGCACACTACAGCTATTAGATCTGTTTGTGAAACAGCTGAGCCCATGGATGGATCTCCTGCAAACGGAGCCTGAACATACAGTTGAGACAGGGTCTGAATGTACAATACATGGAAGGAGAAACAATGGAAATGAACGTACAACAGGAATGGCTTCACAATGGGGGTTGCAACAGGAACGAATCTGCTCCAAATATGGATATGCAATGGTGAAATAGATTGCCATCTATAATTCACGGTGTTTGCTTCCCCCTTCCCTTGCCAGATAGCCCTCAATCAGTTTGACTTGCACAACATATTCTTCACTACTGAAAGTTCTTAATAAGCTGCCGTGTTTAACTCCAGAGAAAGCTGAATTTAAAACACAGAAACTGAGCTACGTACTTACAGAAAACCATGTCCTGTGCTCTTTCATTTTCCAGAGGGGCCAAAGTAGGGCTACCTCTGGGTGAAGAACAGCAACATCAGAGAAGCAACATCAGAGCAGCCCACTGCAACATGCATACAAAGGAAAAACAGAGCAGCATGCAGGAAACCAAGCTCCCTATTAAAATGATGTTAAAGGTTAAAAATATATACCAGAAACTTAACATTAATGTTCTTAAAAGGGTTTAATCATCCTAATAGCAATTCAATTTTTGTGTCATACCCACTACTAACTCCACTAACACTGACACTTGGTCACCAGTGAAACCATGAAGCAATTGAGTCATGTTCCTCTAATCCCATATTAAGATAGTTTTAACAGATATGTGAGGTTTGGGTTTTTTCCTAATGATGGCATTACTGAACAAACTGAAAACACTGAGGTATCACACACCTGCATCTTTGTAAATCTGTCTGTAAAAAAATGTCCTGCATTCTTACTACATCAGTTTGGAAGAGTTGTAAAATGCTCCGAATGCTTTTTCTTGTCTATTCCTGGGATATGACACTCGAGCAGGAGAAGAAAGGGGGGAAAAAAAGGCAAATAAAAAAGCTTGTCTTGTTATTTCCTTCTCTGGGTAATTGCATTTTCCATACCTCTCCCTTCAGAGGCATTTACAGTGAATTCTGCCTTCCAATGCTTCTATTGATTTGTAGCTCTGCAGGGTGAAAGCCAGACCCTAGCAAAGCCAAAGGGAGTTTTGACTTCATTCTTTAAGAACAAATCCACTGGTGTGCTGGATCAATGCAAAGAGTCAGAGCGCTGGCCTGTTAAACTGGATTTGTAACTGCTGCTCAGAGCTACAGCCACACAGGCAGCCAACCTGTACTGCTGAATTTAGACTTTACTTTTTGACTGCCTTTTTAGCAACTGGGTAATGTGGGTAAGTGGAGGGTGAATGTCTGTGACATCCCTTTCCACTCATTTGGTTACTTTATGCACTGAGAATTGTCCACTTCGTTTAGCCTTACACGTAGAGATCTGGTTCAGAGTCACCAAGGATGTAGGATGCTCTGCCTTGGGTAGAGTTCAGAAACTGCTTCAGTGCTGTCTAGTGGTGTGAGGTTCAAGGCCATATAAAGTCTCTTAAACACAGTTGCCCCCATTGCATGCAGTGGTGGACTTTGCATTGTAGAAGGTAGATTTGGACTGAATAAATTGACATAACTCGCAGTACAGTCAACAGAACTCTGGCAAGAAAATTCATGATAGAGGAAAGAACAGAGTCTATTGCATCATCTCTGAGATCACATCAAGATTAAGAGTTGAATAAGTTGTTGACCTTGGCTTGTTTGTTGTCTATATCATCAGATAAATTGCATACAACTGTTAATACCATAGTCTAATTACTTCCGAATTTCTTCAAGAATACCCCAAGCATAAGAATTCAATTAACTGCAACTACACAGGAAGTTTGAAGTCTGAGCTTTTCTTTTATTGACATCATTTGGATGAATAGAATGTGAGCACAGATGTTACATTTCTTAAAGAATCAAATTTTTAATTAATTTTAACTTTTAAGCTAATGAGTAGGTTTCTCTCATAAATTTTCTGAAAATTGATTCCATTTTCCAGAAGTAAGAACACTAATTTTGTTAAGGATAAGCTGCTGTTTTCTTGCTAAATGATGAGATGGAATCCCAGCCTTTACTGCAAAGCAGAAAATTTTAAATTACCAAATCAAGGCTATATTCCTGCTTTTATTAGACTTCCTTATGCTGTATGCTCTCACCCCAAATGAAAAATATAAGGCTGTCAGCAGCTTCTGGAAAATGTATGCTACTAGGCAGTGTTTTGCCAGATTTTCCTTTTTCTTATTCTTGCTCCACTTCCTAGTGGCTTGCTAATGCAGTTTAGTGTTCATGATCCCTAAAGCACTCAGAAGACTGCTGAAATGCAGAGCACTATCTTAAGATACCAGGGAAGGGATCTCATCCAGTGTATGTAGTGTAGCTTACCTCTGATGATCAAGACTTGGTTTGGGTAGGAAACATGTGGAGATGAAGCAATGGGAGTATGCAGTAGGCAGGAGTTAGAAAGCAAATGGGTTAATCACAAAACCCCAGATACTGGTAATACAAGCCTTACCATGGGTGACCGCATGCCCTAGTATCATTGCGTGGCGAAATCACTCACTGAAGGTCTTGACAGGCAAATAGGAAAATTGGCAAATTCACCTGTTTTATGATCACTGGGTGAAAATCATATTCAAGTTCAGCTCCTCTTGGACACCACCCTGCTTTACTCACATACACAGACATACACAGTGCAGACAGGTTATAAACAGTGGTTGCTTCGGTTAAGACTCAGTCAGAGTTATTACTTAGATCTCAGTTTGGGTAAATACACCAAAACATAGAGGCTGTAATCGCTGCAATGAGGATCAAAGGTGTGTGGTTAACTTCATTTAAGTGTTGGAATGTTAAGAAGCATCTATGTCTTTCCCTTTTTTCAGTTTCGTAAATAAGCAGGTATTTGGGGAGGGTTCTGATTTTTTTAGCATTGCAGTAATGTCAGTGTAATGAAGAGGTGCTAGCTTGGGAGCCTTTCATATACTCTTGCCCCAGCAGAAGCTTGTGCTACTTGAACATACTGGACAGTGAAGGCAAAACAACTGTAATGTGAAGAGAAGGCTCTGGGATCATAGGATGCAGTGCTGCCAGCAGTACCTCTGTGATGTGGTGGACAGTAAGCTCAGGTGTACCCACATAGACTGCACCCCTGCAGCTTAAGCTGACCTGTGTGGTGCTTTCAGCATGTCTTCACTGTGTGACCCCAAGGCTCAAGGTTCCCTGGGACCTGTGAGCAGATGGTCTCCGTCTCCAGCTTGCCAAAGGAGGCAAGAGAAATAAGACTCAGGTACTTGACCTCGCTGAATTTCTGTAACACACTTGTGAACTCTGTAAAACCCATCCATGTACTCTTGAGTCACAGCTAGATCAAGGCACTGCTAACCTAAACACATGTGGGTGACAACCCTCCATTGAAGGGACCAGAGACCTTTGGATGTCCCTTTCCACCAACATTCCAATGATTTTCCTGCAATATTTAAGCTGATATCTCTTTGCCCTGCAAGGCAGGGGCCAGATCTGCTCTGGTTTGTGTCCATGAGCTGGTCATTAACCCTGATACACTGATATCCTCCAGACAGGATCTCAGTCTTGCAATGAGCACCTCTCCATTTCTCAGCACTGTTCAGCACCTGGCACAACTGAGTTTCATATTTGAAGTTTAATGTCCTTGTTTATCTATTTCTCTTATCTTGCTAGATTTGAAAGTTAACATCCCTGTTTATTTTGTCTAATTTTGCTATATTTTAGTATAATACCTTTGGCAATTTTTTACTCTAGTGATGAGTGAGAAAAAAAGAAATCTACTTTTCCTATTTGGAAAACTGCGAATCATGTTTGCTTTTGAGATTTGCTACGGAAAGAGAAAGCCACCTGGCCTTTGAACCCTGACATAGAGGCAATTCTCACTGAAGATGTGTTGGTATTTTCACTAGATTGCAGAAAAAGAAGGCAGGGGGAGGGGCAATGACAAGTATTCCAAGATGTGGTCATGAAGATGCTCACAGGAAGTGTGTTACACCAGTAAATACACTCCAATGGCGTTTGCACTTATTTAACATCCCATTTATGCATCCAGTGTGGCTTAAAGGATCCTTCGTATAAACATGAATTGGGGTCATACAGAGAGAAATAGACACAAGGAAATGGGCACAAACTCAGAGCAATGCTCTCAATGGGGATGTATTGGCACAACTCCTAATGCATGTTAGGTAAAGATTCGGCCATAGAGAATATTCCAAAAACACAGATGCAGTCACACAGATGCACGCACTTTTCTTTAAAAATAGCAAGCTTTCACTTAGCCCCACTTCCCATTAAAAAGGACTTACATCCTATGAAAATTCATAAACTCTGCAGGCGTTTCCACAGCGATTTGACGGAGTAATCTCCAGTCATCTCAGCTTCTTGGTGACAATGACAAGAGGAAGATGGATTTATCAAATACACAGTGACATGTTTATGACCCTGTTTTGCATAAGCAGGAACCTGAGCCAAAGGCTGTGCAGCTTGAGATAGCAAGAGGGTTTTTATAAATATTGTGACAAGCAGAAGTGATATTTGGAAGAACACGAAAAAAAAGGAAAATCTTCCAGTTTTTTTGAGGCAGACCTCATTGTGCTGGGGTGCGGGAAGAAAGGCTTTTTCCCCACTTCTCCACAGTTCAATTTCCCTGAAAGCATGAAGGCTTAGCTCTCCTGCTCACCTTGAAAAGTTTTTCCGTTACCCCTTCTTCTGCTGTGCAGGATGTCCATTTAATAAATGCATTATTAAGAAAGGGGACAAGGAGAAATGCTCTCCAAATTCTGGTGATACTAAAATAACATGGAAAAGCTATAGGAATACAGATGGCACCAATAATTCCACTCATAACAATCATGCAAACATGCCAGGCCCAGCTTCAGACACACTGCTGTCCTCACCAGCATGGCTTCTAGATGGGGAGCACCACCAGAAGGCCAACAAACCATTTAAAGTGGTTTTACCATATTCTTACACTCAAAACCTTACTATTGAGAGTATTACAGTCATTCTTAAGCAGTGGTCAAGGCCAGGTTGGACAAGGCTTTGAGCAACATGGTCTAGTGGAAGGTGTCTATGCCCATGGCAGGGGCTTGGAACAAGATGAGCTTTCAGGTCCCTTCAACCCAAACTATTCTATGGTTCTATGACAGCTCATAGGGTACTGTGCAGGGATCCCTCTCAGTTTACTTGGGGCTGCAGAATGTTTTTGTCTGTTTGACTAGATCAGTGGTGACATGGAAAGGCTTTAGTGCCTGGGTTAAGCAGGGTCTTGCAGAGGCATCAGACCTTTACCACCAAATTCTCCCATGTAGTGTCCCAGGCTGGGCAGTAAGAGATGGGCATAGTCTCCCCTGCTCAAACTTAGAGGCAGATGAACTGTTTTGCTGCGTGTTCCCTTAGCAACCCTGTCTGCATGAGAAATAATGCTGTCAAGAGATGGAGAGACATCTTCAGCGAGAGGTCACTTCACTGGAGTCTGTGGACATGCTCCAGACTCCGGAGCCTGTGTTGCACTGAGGTTTGCACATCTGTGCCATGCCCATGGGGGGAAGGACAGCAAAGACAGGAGCAGGGATGAGTGATGCCACAGGGCCGAGGACTGAGCCCTACAGTTTTACATCCACGAGTCTCACAGCAGGGGGTATCCTGAGCACTGGCAGATACTCTTCTGGAGGCTGGCAACGACATAATAAAATGTTTGCACTGTCTTTCAACTTCTCTTAAAACCAGGAGGGCTGGTTGAAAATGCAGTAAATGAATCACAAAGTGCTAAAGAAGGAAAACATGAGTAAGAAATGTGCTTGGATGTGTTTTTCCTCTCTGGATTGCATTGGTTTTGTGATAATTTATACACCAAATTAAAGGATGAAGCTAACAGAGCAACTGTGTAGAAAGAAGGGTACCCAGAGAGCACATGTGCTAGACAGACTCAACCAAGACCTGCAATGCTCAATGCAAAACACAATATTTGTTTTAAGCTTGTTTTCTTCTCATTTTTATCTTCCTCCAGATAAATGTATTAATTAAATGACCCTTCTCTAGAATTACACAGAAAAAAGAGTTCAGGAACTTTTATTGAACCAACCTGTAAAACTAGAGCAAAATCAGCTTCTCTGTTGTTCTCTCTAAATGATTTTTCCATTGCATTTCACATCTTATCAGGGACTTGTTTGGGCTTGAAACTCTGAAGCTTTTTCTGTAGGTCAGTTCAATAAGGCGCTCAAAGCTGCTTTTCTCTCAATTGATTGGTTTGCTGGGTATGGTTTTGGGTTTTCTAGGTGTTTGTTGGGTTTTTTTGAAAGTAAAATAATTATCCATTTTCTGTGTTTTATTTCTTGTATCTTTAAAGGAAACCAGACATATTCTCATTCTTGGTACACCACAAAAATAATCTCTTTCTTATAATGAACTCATCTCATTTCATTACTTGATATTGAGAAAGGATTCTAGTGTGTCCATTAACACTGCAGCGTTATAAAAATTGGCTCATAGTTTCAGATTCAGATATTTCACCAGACAAGAGAGAACAATGAAACAGCAGCTTCACCAGCAGTTCTACCCTGGGTAAATTGACCCTATCTGTGTTGAAAATCTGTAGTTCATTGCCCCAGAAAATTCATTTGTCCCAACTTCTCTTTTTGGTGTCATCACATCTAAGGAAGAGACGAACACGTGGGCTGAGATCGGGTGGAAGGGACAGCATGTGAAGGCCTTTAGGCAGCCTAAGTTAAATAATAAGCAGGGGATGGACAACACAGAGGTAGATGATGATGACTGCACAAGTCTAACTCATGGCCCATGGGTCCCCAGGATCTTCTCTGTTTCTGGGTAGAGGTGAAAGTTTAGAGAAGTGTGGAGCAGCAAGATGTTTTTCCTCTACCTCACCAGTCTCCATCTGACTTTACAAACAATAGCCCACGCCACAGGGTTAGAGGTGGGCTCCAGACACTCATAAGAGACTTGATGCCACTTTCCCCTGAAAGTCCTTCTTAATTTCTACCCCTAATTCATAGAATCATAGAATCATAGAATAGTTAGGATTGGAAAGGACCTAAAGATCACATAGTTCTAACTCCCCTGTCATGGGCAGGGACACCTCCCACCAAACCATGCCACCCAAAGCTCTGTCGAACATGGCTTTGAACACCATCAGGGGTTCACAACTTCCTTGGGCAGCCTGTTCCAGTGCTCACCACCCTTACAGTAAAGAACTTCTTGCTCATATCCAATCTAAACTTCCCCTCTTCAAGTTTGAAACTATTACTCCTTTTCCTATCACTACAGTTCCTAATGAATAATCCCTCCCCAGCATCCCTATAGCCCCCTTCAGATACTGAAAAGCTGCTATAATTAGCCTTGTTCTTAAAGAAAGAACCACCAGAGCATGGCATAGCTTCAGACAGCCCTTTGCATAGCCCCCAGCAGCCCGATGGATTTACAGCAATGAACAGAGCTACCTGAAACCCCAAGGAATCACTGTGACACCCACAGGAGCTTCTGTGGGTGGATAAAATCCAAAAGCCCCTCAAAAACCAGCACTACACACACACCCCACAGCTCTTCCCCTCACAGCCCTTGTTCCAGCTTGAGGCAGCATTACAATATCCCAGGTGGCCAGATTCAAAATTGCTATAGCTCTATACAAAAGTCACCTTTCTTGCTAGGCATTAGTAAAAATTTCCTATCTCCAGCTGACTGATTACACATTTTATCTGTTACATTATATTTCTTCTTCCTCCCCCTTCCAGTCTCTCCCCCCTCATAGCAAACAGTTTCATGCAAACCTCCTAAGATTTCTGTGGGGAACAGTATGCAATAGAACTCTGTTGTCTGATGGGACTTCCACCGGCATTTGGCATCCTTCCTGGCATTTCACCCTTCATATTATAATTTATAGTGTAATGTAATTTTTTTTCATATCACGCTATAACATAAATTATTGCCGGTTTGTCCTTAACACTCAAGGAGACAGTCTAGGGCTTTTCGAACCAGGAAAAAGAATGAGAGGAGGAAAGAACAGGAGAGAAGAAGAAAAAGAGATGGAAGGAGGGACGGACAGGATGGAAAATAGTAAAGGAAGAGATGGGAGGAAGGGCGGGTGGCAGGGAGGGAAAGAAGGAATGTGGGAGGAAGAAAGGGATGAATAAAGGAAGGAAGGAGGGAGGGAGTGAGGAAGGAAATATATTTACAGAAGCAAAACCCTCAAAACCAAACCATTTCTTCCAAAGGCAAGCTTACTAAATACAATAAAATGAAAAGGACAACTTTTTTTCCCAATAACTTATTAAAATGCTCTACTTCAGCCTAAAATATATCAATGAGTCCTCAGTGGATCAGACAGGAGACAGTCTGAGGAAGAGCTCATCAGGCTTAAAAATAATATATTTTAAAGTTTCCTTATCTTCCTCACTAGTATGTCCCTTAAATTATTAAAAGTGAAAGACATTTTAATATCACTTGGAGGCTGTTTGTTCATTTTTGGCATCTCATTTAGCCTGGAGAATAACATTATAGGAGACAGTTTTACTGTCTATTTACTTTATTACTATATGTTATTTCTATTATGGTTGCAGTTAGAAGCCCCATTGGCTTAGGTGCTGCACAGATGCATCCCAAGGCATGAGCAGCCTGTTTAGCTGAGGGGACTGCAGGGATGTGCTCATGTACCCCCCTCTCCAAGCTGGCAGTGCTCCATGGGCAAAACCATGCCCTCCAAACAGCAACGCTGGCAGAAGCCTCCTTCATTTGCATCACACTCCACCAGCTAAAGAATCATAGAATCACAGTCTGGTTTGAGTTGTAAGGGATGTTAAAGCTCATCCAGTTCCAAGTCCCTGACACCAGGGATCTTTCTCTAGATCCAGTTGCTCAAAGCGTCATCCAACCTGGCCTTGACATGCACTCCTTCTGCTCACATATCCTGTTCTCTTTCTGGATGCTCCACCGGAGCATCCAGAGAGTACAGCAGGGCCCCCCTGTATTTGGGGGCACTCTACGGGCAAGTCCCAAGCTCCAAACTGAAGGAGCAGAGTGCTGCCCTCTTCCATCATTAATTGGGGGGTGCGCACATAAAATGTGCTGCTGTGTTCCAGGTGGACCTGGTTCTGTGCTAGGACAGCTGGAGTTAAAAGCTGTAGCCAGCTCCTGCTTGCAGCAACCTGGGACATTTACATACACCCCATACAGGGAGACATCATGATAAGTAAAAGGTTTAGGAGGCACTCAGTGCCTCCTTCCCCTTATTTTAGACAGTGCATACGAGGCACAAAATTCTGGGGAATTCTTTGGGGTTTTGGATCAGGACTTTTGCTAGGGGATAGCTCTTCTCCTTCCCTTTGTTTACCTTCATTTCCTTACCTTCCTTCCCAGATTTCAGCAGTTGAAGCAGAGCTGAGAGGTTACAAAACCACCCAGAGCACTCCAGCTGCAATAATCGCCAGGGTTGTTTGTGCAGGATTTACTCTCTGCAGTTGTAGGATTACACCTATAAACAGCTCTAAGAAAAGAAAATGAAAAGAAAATATACTTCCCCATCTCCTCATCCCTCTCCTGTCTCTGTGCTCTCAGATCCACACTTCCCTGGCCTGGACCTGCAACTACCCATCTCTGCACTGGGGTCCTCTCTCCATCCTGACCTTCTCCCACACCCTTGCTCAGTTACTTGAGCACAGTCTTTTAGGGTAGCATTTCATATAGGAGTGCTCTTGGCGTGATGTGTATTTGCCTTTTCCTCACATGGATGCAGCTTGTGAAGGATGCCTGTGGTTTAGTAAAGCACACTATGTGACAATCAGCCAGACACCGAGTTTGCCACTTTTCTGATGGGCTGCTCCAAAGCTTATACACCTTTTATAGGATTCATTTTGTAAATATCTTCTCAAAATTGCAAGGTTCTATGAGCCGGATCAGCAAGTGACATTTTCACTCCTTTTTAGGAGAGATAATATGGATACCTCCATTAGAAATAAGAAGCAATGAGAACGTAGATGAATCCTCTTACATCAGCCTGAAGCTGCCTAATGGAAGAAGCCCAAATAGTGACCCCACTGCTAGAAGCCTCTCTGCTTCCTAGGAATTCCTCATCAACTTTATCCTTCTGCTTTTTGAGCAATTTGTGAATTTCACTTTTCTTTTCAATTTAACAAAAAATGCATAAAATCTATCTCCCACATTTACCAAATGTCATATTCCTGGCCACTTGCAGCAGAGCTGAGCCCTTTCCCTGTTTCTCAAGGAGGGAATACAGGTAGAATCTTGTTCTCATTCTGCTGTTTAATGTAAGGATTTTTCTGGGTTTCACTTTTTGCCTGATTGTAGATGATGTTTGTCCATCCCAACCTTCTCTGGGGGCAGCTCATGACTCCCAAGGATGTTTTCTGAGCCTGTATTGATTCTCAGAGGAAGGACTGTGAAGTGGAGTTGCACTCCTGAGACAGAATCTATAGAAATAGACACATTTGTATTAATTTCTTTGCAGAAACAACACACATGCCTCAACTGACGCTCACTGTGGACCCAAACAGCAATGGTTCTCTTTCTTCCACATCTTTACTAATGTTTTTTCAGTCTGTAAGTCCATGTCCAGGTTTATTTCCTTTGCTCTGTCTTTAGGCCCTGAGCACAATTTAACTCAGTGTGTTTGCTTAGGCATTTTTGTCAGCCAGCTGAGCAGAACCACTATGTTATAGAGATGCATGCCAGCCCCTCTTGGACTTAGCCCACTCCTTGTGTTTTTGACACGATGCTTTTGAGTCCAATCGATTAGTAAATTGCTAAATAGTGAGAGAAATTGCTTTCTCTCATTACTCTGCATAGTGTGTCATTACCCTTTAATATTGCATTGTTATTGACCGATGCAGCCTGTCAAGACATGGCCAGCGGGATGTAATGCAGTGGTAGAGATGTGCAAAATCTTTCATTCAAAGTTTGCTTCTCTAATGGGAGGCTGAAAGAGGGACAGGAGGAGAAGGTGTGAAAATCATAGCCACTGAAATGGACAAGGCAGCTGTTCAGCTTGTCCTGGCGTTCAATCTGTGATGAATGCTGTGGTAGAGAGATAACCCTGTTCTTTATCATAAGGACTAGATCGTATCTAAACCATTCCATTAAGACTGGCTATCCCCCAGGCTCATCCTGCCCCTGACATGCCTGTTCCTTGACAAAAGAACTCTGCAACTTTTTCCTTTAAATGCTCTTATGGCCTGTTGCAACCTATTTTATATTTCTGTGTCTCAAGCCAGGAAAACAAAATAGCTTTTTATTCTTGTTGAGCTTCCCAGGTCTAAAAATTAAAAACAAAAAAAAAAAAAAAAAAAGATTTCTTCTTCTCCTAATCTTTATACAGCACAAGTGTTTTGAAGTTGTTTACTACCTGGGTTTGACTGCCAAACTCTGGGTTTCCTGCCTCCCTCACACACAGAACATGACTTTGGTACTTGGAAACTTCTGCAAAATAGTCTCTTTCCATTCAAGACTCTAGTTTGCTGCCTCCATGTCTGAGCTATGCGCAGAAAATGAGAGATGTCAAGCACAAATAGGGGAAGACTAAAAAGCCCAGCCCAAAATAACACTATAAAAGAAAGATAAAATAATAGAAAGTGACAGTATGCTATAAAAATAGTTATGAGTTCACTTGTCCATGCTCAAAATGTATCCATGATTGCTCGTTGCCTACTAACTGTAGTAATCTCTAAATTAAAACCCCAAATGCTGGTGTTGTGTGGGCATACTAATGAACACCAGGAAAACACTGTTCACTGATCCATAGAATCTCTTGCTGCAGGGAATCACAAACACTCGCAGTTTATATGGGTGCAAAGAATTACTAGAGGAATTCATGGGTGAGAAACCCACCCTGGAAACTAACTGCAAGGAAATGCTGAGCCTGTGTTGCAGGGAGTGTAGTAAGTCCTTATTCTTATACTCTCAGCTGTGGATGGTTCCTGTGGACAGATGATGCTGGGTTAGATAGCCTGGCTTAATGCAGTGGTTCTTATTTCCTCGTGTTCCCATAGAACGCACATTTTGAAACAAAACATAATATAGATAAAAAGATAAAAGTGTGAAAAAAGCAATCAAGAGAGAAAGAAACAAAGGGAAAAAATATATATTGTCAGTGGGCTGGCTGGCTGCCCTACTGCTCTGCTTCCCCTCCCCTTGCCACCTTAGCCCTCATTTGGGAAAGAAGACCCGTCAAATTAAAGATGGATAAAAACTCATTAAGAAACAACAGGCCTAGATGAAATTGCCACTGGGATTACACTGACGGGATGGTTTCCCTCCACCCCTTCTTTCATTCACAGATTACAAAACCTTTTCTCCTCCAGGGCTCTTGCCTCCATCTTGGTCCTGGCTATATCCACTTCTGCAGGAGCCCCTGGGTTTGAAGGGTTCACGTGAGTAGAGAGGAGCAGAGAATGAGGGTTGTTTGTTAAGCTTCCTTTTGTTTTTAATTAACCTCTGGTGTTTTCTTTGCCTAGAGAGTAAATCCTCTCTTCCTTATTTTTTACACATGCCTGCATTCAGACTGAAGGAAAGTTTGATCTAGAGAGAGAAAACCTGAGAAAGAGGGGAAAAAATGCTTCTCTGCCAAAAGGAAAAGCATTAGATGGAGGGGGAATTGCAATCTGTGTAAGCTTTACAGGCCAATCTTTGCTTACCAGTCCTGATGTGAATCAAGCCCAAGAGGACAGCATCACTCACAGGTTGATAGAGAGCTACCAGGCTTCTGCAGCACAGGATTACTGTAGCAAACCCTCACTTCAGGGCTTGCACAGGAATATCTGGACTGGGTTTTAAGACAGGGGCATGAAACATAACTTGCCCCCCTCCTCCCCATCCCACGATTTTCTTGCTGTTTGTCCCACAGGATTCTTAAAGTTGGTGATGGCTCAACCATAGAATCACAGAATTATTGAGGTTTTGGGGTTGGAAGGGACCTCTGGAGGTCATCTTGTCCAACACATTTCCAAAGCAGAGTCACCTAGAGCAGGTGGCATAAGAACATGTCCAGGCATGTTTTGAATGTCTCCAGAGAGGGAGACCCCACAACGCCCCTGGGCAGCCTGTTCAGTGCTCTGACACCCTCAGAGTAAAGAAGTTTTTCCTCACTTTAGGTGAAACTTCTTGTGTTTTACTTTGTACCTGTTGCTCCTTAACTGGTTGCTGGGCACCACTGAAAAAACTGTCCTCATCCTTTTGACACCTGCCCTTAAGCTATCTGTATGCATTGGTAAGATTCTCTCAGTCATCTCTTCTTCATGCTATGCAGGCCCAGCGATCTCAGTCTTTCATCATAGGGGGGATGCTCTAGTTCCCTATTCGTCTTTCTAGCCTTCCAGGGGACCTTCTCCATGAGCTGCTTGTCCTTCTTGAATTGAGGAGGCCAGAACTGGGCACAGCACTCCAGATGCAACCTCACCAGGGCTGAGTAGGGAGGGGAGATCACCTTCCTCAACCTGCGGGCAAAGCTTTTCCTAATGCAGGCCAGGATACAATAGCCCTTCTTCACCAGAAGGACACATGACTGGCTCATAGTTAACTTCTTGTCCAAGGTCCCTCTCTGTGGAGCTGCTTTCCAGGAGGTCAGCCCCAAGCCTACACTGGTGTAAAAACTGAAGCAAAAGCATTCAGTAACTTCGCCTTCTCTTTATCCTTTGTCACCAAGGCACTGACTTCACTCAGCAGCAGGCTCTCATTTTCCCTATTCTTCCTTTTGCTATGAATGTACTTGAAGAAGCCCTCCGTGTTGTCCTTGACATCCCTCACCAGATTCCAAATGGAATTAGCCTTCCATCTTGCATCCTTGCATACTCTGACAGCATTCTTATATTCCTCCCCAAAAGCCTGTCTCTTCTACATTTCATAAACTTCCTTTTTTTTTTTGAGTTTTGCCAGAAGATCCTTGCTTATACATGCAGGTCTCTTGACCCATTTGTGGAGTTACTTTCTGAATGAAATACAGGAAAAATCCGAACATTGGTTTGTGGATGGACCAGCTAGAGTCAAGGAAAGTTATAAAATACCCAACATGTCACCTGAACAGGAAGATAATCAGGTTGACTAACTCCTAGTGTGACTGGGATTACAAAAGATAAAGGAATATTTCAGTTACATATTAAAGCAGAAAGATGGATGGAAGGCAGGACAGGGAGAGTTTTGCTAAGCAGGTTAACACAGGCATAGTCAAAGCCTGGAGTCATAATTTATGTTTAAACCTTTATTCTATGCAAATTTAGATTGAAGATATCTGAAGAAACTAAAGAACAGGTTTCACTAAAAAAACATTATTTGGGTGGACTTGTTCAACAAGAGCATAACATTACACTATGGAGAGGTTGCTTGCTTCAGCACTCTGAAACTTTCCATGCGTATTAGTGTCCTCATCTCTTTTGGTCTCTACTTTGCTAACAGCGCTGTTACATAAGGGTACATACCAAATAACAGCTTTCCTGTGAAAAGCGTTATCTTTCCAAGGGAAGGACAACCCAGCAAAAACCTTTCTGTCACTTTCAATAGGGACTTGGGCTAAATTCTCAGCTGATGCAAATCAGTGTAGCTCCACTGAACTTCAAGTTGATGAAGCAGCTTGAAAACACCTGGCGTTGATCTTGGAAAATCCACAGGAGATGTTGGCAACAGGGTATGTATTAAAATAATAATGGTAATAATGACAATGACATAAATGGAATTTGCTACGGGGCCACTGGAACAGCAAGTTGAAAATGTGGACCGTATAAACATTTGAATATGAGCTTCCTGTTCTCTAGACAAGACTTGGGAATTCAATGCTTTGTGTATCTTCACTATGTAAATAACCATTCCACTGCTGTTTCAGAAACAGTAACATTTGGAAGTAAGATGAGTTATATGACACAATAAAAATGAAACTATTTAAAATCTTGTGTAATTGAATCCCAAAATCATTCACCGTGTCTGCTATGACAAGTTCAGTGTAAAGTTACATGTAAAGTTATCACTCGTGCATATATACCACACTGAATACCTATGGAAAATAATAATGAAATGGTTGAATTTTCACTTCCCCAGAACTGGACTTCTTCTCCTTGCCTTAAACTGGAAAAATCCAACTACTGTTGATGATAGCTAGATCTTTGCTGCAGCTGCCACAGTACAAGGTTACTCACACACCAAACAATGCAGTGCAATGGATTACATGAAGAATATAGATGGTTATGGTAGCCTTAAATCTTGTGAAATTGAGTACACTTTCCAGTCTTATGAAACACTTGTAAACTGTGCCTCCTATTTTTCACTTCCCTAAGGACAATTTCATGGCATCTCAAACTCCCTGCTCTTTAGATACCAAACGAACCCTGAGGTCTATGAGGTTAATAAGCTCTTCACAAAGCCTTGGGTCTGTTGTTTCTGGAAGGAGCGTCAGGAACCTGCAGAAGCTGTCTAGCTCAACTTGCACAAAGCAGGACCAGCTTCAATTGTACTATTGCTGACAGTTGCATTTCTCTTATTTTAAATCTACCTCTAGTGATGGAGAGCCTCAGCCTTCCTAGACAACCAGTTCTACATCTTCTCTTTCCTTACCATTAGAAAAGATTTCTTTTAGTTAGAATCTTTCTCCTTTCAATTTCCTGTCTCTTTTCAGTGGCAATAAGGAAGTGAATAGATCTCCAGACAAACAACAGAAACCCCGTTCTCTCATTAAGGATGTCCGATCTAATATCCGTTAAATGACTAGTGCTATGAGATGCAGACATTGATACAGAGCAGCAAGTTATCCTGAAAGAGACAAGGGGAAGGACATGTCCCTCCACTTTCTTTTCCAAAACTTCATCAGAGCCAGCCTTTGAAAATTCAATATTCATTTTGAGCTCCCTCATAACAAACTTGGCAAACCTGATATTTTAAAAACAAAACAAAACCATGCTGTTCACTTTCCCTTTTCATTCTTAATTGGCCCATCTAAAAGCAATCAAGTGAACATTTAGCAGTGGTAGAAAGAACTGCAGGAGACCTCTCCTCTGAATGCCATTATTCAGGAGTGTGCAGAAGTGTGGATATGTTAACGGAGAGTGGGAGGCACTCTGCAAATTCTCTCTCAACAGTGACAGTGGAGCAGGAGGATACCTAAGGCTGGGACAACGAGGCACGTAGGAATCACAGTGCTTTGGACTGTCTGGGGGAAGACAAAGCCAACTATGCCTGTGGCTTAGGTTTCCTCAGTGATGTCAGGGAAATCGAGGCATCCAAATATAAACAACACACTGAATAGGTAGCTGCTAAAACTTGTCAAAATGAAATGCTACAGAGAAGTGAATCTCTTAAGCCCCATGTCTCAAACACCACCCTTCACTATGAGACCAACGTGCTGGGTTTTATTTAGGTAATGAGACTCTTTGTTCCCATCCAGAGGAGGGCCAGCTCCCAACCAGCCTCTCAGTGTAAGGAAAGGTAAATACCAGCCTCTAAAGCAAGAGAGGATGCATGAAGCACGACTATAAGCCCCTTTCTCCCACAGCTAAAAATGCAAGCCTGCTAAAGTACTTAATGCGTCTCATGTGGTAATGGTATTGGAGGCATGACAATCTTGGTTAGGCTGCTTGGGGCGAGCGGTAAAATACATCAGGTGTAGATCAAGTTAACTTTTCACAGCAGGTAATATAATTTCTGGAAATACACACACAAGTGTGTCTAGGGCAGGAATCAGATTTCAACTGTGGAGCCATACAGAACGTATAATTATATTTTGCATTTTTAATAGACTCATTAGCATAATAATGCATTAGTCTAATAGAATATTAATGTAATGCAGAAATATTAGCATATTACAGCTCCTTATTCATTAATATATTAGACCCTTATTGTATTAGTGGCACAATCTACTAGAGAAAATGTTGCTTTATGTCTGATATTGCAATCCAAGAAAAAATTGAGATAGCAAATAGAGAGCCTCTCCGTGTCACAGCCATGCCTGATTCTAGGTGTTCATGCAAGAGATGAGAAAAAAAATCATTTACAGAAGAAAGCAGTTGATATTTGAGGAGTTTTTCCACTTTTTCTGAATTCAACCTAAAAACTTTTCATCAAAAAAAGTTTATCTCAGCACTGCACAGTGTGGATAAGCAACATGACTACCTCTTTATCTGGTTTTCTGGCATTGGCCCACTTTCTATACTTTGCACCAGAGCTGAGAAGGCTGTCCAGATAAAAGCATGAGTGCAAGTGGGTAATGTCCCATGGAAAGACCCGGAAAATCTTAATAAATTAAGGCCTCCAAAACTCCTCTGTATCTTTGCTAAGACATTGTCAGATGACATCCATCTGAGAGTCCTATCACTGATCCATCCACTCCTTGACAGGATTTGAGAATTCTGAGCTTGTGTGCAGTGCTTCTGTACTGGTGAAGCAGAGGGCATTTTTCAGGCATGCTCCTAGGACAACCAGAATGTCAAAACAGGATCCTTTTTTTGATAGAGACTCAACATCCCCATGAATAGGACTGTATAATGTGGTTGTCTGCCTAAACTGCGTACTGGGCTGCATGACCCCCATGTCCTTATGACAACTGAATAAACATTCTCTATAAGCTACGGAAAACAAACATCATCTAGTGACTTAATCCCATGTCTCTCATTCACAGAGAGATTGACAAACAGGACTAACTCCTCTTATTAATACTTTGAGTATAGGTAGCAGCACTGATCAAGATGACTCACAGGTTGGATTATGTGCTTTTAGCAGAGTGGGAAAATGTGCTAAAAAAGAAAAATGAAGAATGTCAGTAGGGATGAGGAGTTTTGAAGTCTGTTTCTTTCTTCTATTTGAAGAAATGCAGCAGAGTCCTTTCTAGAAACAGACATCCTCCAAACTCTAGGCAACCCTTCCAAGTAAGGACACAAAGAAAAGGTGGAAATCATAATACTTATTCTCTACAAATCTTTTTATATCTACCCAGCATCTCTGTGGCTTCAGGATTATCTGACATTCCTTCTAAGATGCTTAGCAAAGGAAGTATTTTGCTTTTAAAAATAATATATGAGATCCCCAATAAACAAAGCTGTAGAACTGACCGTAGTGCAATTTTAGTTTTACTTTAAAGGCAATGGGCTGTTTTCCTGAGGTTTTTCCTTTTTTTAAGAAAAAAAATCTTTTTCCTTCTTTTTCTTGATGCATTTAAACAGCAGCTTTTCTCTTCTCCTTGTGATCATGTTAAATGTTTAATTGCTCTTTGCATTGGCTGATGGCACAACATAAGCCCCTGCAGTAAAAGAGATTTGCGCTAAAACTCAAGTGCTTAAGAAATAAGGAAAGGGGTTATATTTTGGGTCAGTTCAATTATCTCTGTTTTTTTTTGAATTATATATTAATTTTAATCTAAGCTGCAGCGCAGAAGTGCAATTAGTATTCAGACAATGTGAGAAAGCCTTGCCTGAAGTTAACTACTGTGTGCAATCCATGCAAAGGGATTCAGGGAGGTTATACAGTGCATATCAGAGCCATAACACAGCTAAGTCAGGTCCTCAGATGGTGTAAATCAGCATCATCAGTGGAACCACTATGATTTACACTGGATAATTATGTGCTCCCACTGCTGTTTGAGATAGGCTCAAGATGACGCCATTGGGGTCATCACTAGGATACAGACTTTTTCCAAGTTCCAAATTACGTTAAAGCCACCCAGTTAGACTGAGAGCTAGCCTTTTATTAGCAGGCAGCAAGCTATTCAAGACCAATGTCAGTCAGTCCAAATAAGCCCAATTTAAGTAGAAAGGAGAAAGCTTTGCCTCCCACTATCCCAATAGTCCAAGACAGATGCTTTGATCCCATTTTGAGTTTAATTGCTGCATTCAGTTAAAATAAAAAAAATGCAGTGGTCTTAAACCTAAACCCTCAAGAATCATTGAGTATTATGCATACGACCAGCATAAAAGGGATGTTGAGCGCAGGAAAAATGAACTACTCTCTGGTATGACCCATTTCATCCCAGATTAATGCTTCAGGTAGTAATTGGTAGATATTTACCCTCTTACCAAGTCTGGCTCCACATATCTGAATCTACTGAAACCCCTCAGCAGTGCTGACCTAAGTATTTTGCTGAGTTAAGACCCTTGTCTGGTGAAAAAACGAGCAAACAAATCCCTTTTGTTTCTATTCTCAAAACTCCCAAACAATTCGAGCTGGGAGGTTTGCTCAGCAGTTTTGTAAAAGAGTTTTGACTGACAGAACCTCCCTAAACTCAGAGAATTAATGAGCTTATATTCTGTGATGGGCTGGGAAAGGAAACTAGCCAGAGAGACCCTCAATACAACTGTTAACGCTGCTTTGTTGCTGTTCTTTGTTCAGCGCTTGTATAGAGCCCAGCAGACAAGGGCTCCACCGCCTTGTGGAGAGGGGCCCAGGTGATCCTGAAATGCAATTAATGCATAACAGCTTCAACCAATCCATCTAATTTACTGCCTGCATTTCTCCTGGGCTTCCTTTCTCTTTTATTTTTGCCTCTTACCATGAAGAATAGCCACTCATCTAAGAAAAAAAAAAAAAAAAAAAAAAAAAAAATTAGGAAGGGGGGAAAATAAAACCAAATAATACCCAAGAAATAACTTTTTTTCTGGATTTGCCCTGCTTTTTCCCTTACTGAAAACTGTTTGGGGACTCTTCTATTTAACAAAATAAGGTCAGCTCATCAGCACAAAACCTGAAGTTTTATCAGGGTCCAAGACTGCTTCCATCTATGGAATTACTTTTTAACACATTCTGAGTTAAATTATCCCCCCTGAGCCAAATGCAGATTGACAGCCAAACACCAAACAATCACATTTTGTTAATCCATTTACAGAGGTGCAAATGCCTAATCCAACACTGGTTTGCTCTGACACCACAGCAGTGCTGTGAGTTTGTTTATTTTAAACAAATGAACATAGATTTTGGGAGGGAGACTCTTGTTCCTTTTTAGGGAAGAAAAGAGGATTCTAGGAATCTCACCTAGGGACTGGGATTTCTTGACACCATCTCAAGCCTGTTTTGCCAGTTTATAGTTCAGAAAGTAGCTTCTGCATCAAAAAAATGAAGCCTTTAGCATTTTCAAAGCCTGTCTTCCTCTCAGCCGTGGTGTACATGCTGATGGAGCAAAACAAGGGCACCCCGAGTTCAGTTGCTCTTATAATTGGACCTAAACTGATTTCAGTCTGAGGTCAATTTGAAAAGGAGGCTTCAGGTGCCATTCAGAAATGACGGGAGAGCCTAATGTAAGCCATAATATTGCAGAAGTAATATCAATGATCTGTTAGAAATCATTGCTGGAAAGTTGCTGTCGGGCTTGTCTTGCTTGCACATAAGCTATGGATCTAGATCATTTAGACAGACTGATAGACAGACAGATATAGGTAAGGAGGTGAAATTCCATCCGTGCCACTCAGCGATCCAATTTAACCTGACTTTCTTCTATTTAATTTTGTGTGCCTTACTACAGAGGTGTCTATCAGCTCAATATCTAAGCATGGAAAAAATGAAATTCGGCTAATCGATAGCAGAGATAAATAGTTATACCATTCAACAGATGTGCACTTATTACTGCATACATAACTCCCCTTTCCTATTCTTCTGTTTATGTATGCATCCTTCAGCTTTTAGTGCTGTTGGAAAGGAAAAAATTCAACACTTAATATTTGTCTGCATTTTTTCTAAGCTGTCGATACACACACAGGCATACACTCACAGCTCTGCAGCAAACTCAGCTTTCTTGAAAATGGTTCACTGAGCACCTCTAAAACATCAGTGTGAAGGCATTAGATCACACATGGGATACTCAAAAGCTGTTCCCAGTGCTGAAAATTCACCTATCCTGTTTGCTGTTTTGTCCTGCACATAGAAAAGCTGCCAGCCCATCATCTGACATTTAGAAAATAACTGGTTTCCACTGTAGTTTGAAACTACATTTGATCATGTGGAGGCTATTGGTTTTGAGGATAAACAGAAAGGCTGGGAAAAAAGAGGGAAGGTATATGATGTGGCCATTTTACAAATTAACAGGCGATTTGGTTGACATCAGGCATGGTTAGAGTAGTGGAGCTGAGAATGGTGCCCCATATCTTAAGCAGAACCAATTCCCACCTTCACTTCATCTATCCTTATAGAAGAGAAGGCTCAAAGGGATCTGCTGCCCACCCACTGTCCCAAGGACTCAGGGGCTGAGTTAATCCCATCACACTAACAGAACATAACAATGTGTTGAGAGTACTTACCACATTCCTTGAAATTGAAGGAAGTTGCCATGGTTATTAGAAGCTCCTAATGATATTTACATAGATTAAGACACTTTAATGCAATCATGGATGCTAAAATCCGGGAGAAAATAATGAAGAAATCCATTATGATGTAATAAAGTAACTAAGTCAATAGAGTAATAATTTGATCCCATATTAGTAATAATTTCATCTCCTGCTGCAAGGCAATTTTAATGCACATACCATTTCTGGACAGTTTTATAAATATCACCTTTGTTTGAGATAATTAATTAGCAAAATCAAAAAATATATTGCTGGTATTTTATACAATAAATTAGTCATTAGGTTTAAACTGGCAGGCAGTAATAAAACTTATTAAGATAAATGTGCTGGGATTCTTGACACTTCAGAGAAGCTGTTCTCTGTCTTAAGGCTCTTCTGGTGCAAAACTATTATTACTGCTGGGTGGTTTCTACGTACGTTAAAACCCAATTATGAAAATCCTGTTTATAACCCTGACTAGCTTAGCAATAGGAGCTGAACGCATTAGTCCATATGTGCCCAGTGGAAGAGGCTATGGTGAGGGTGAGTTGCTGAGGGCCCTATCTTGCTTTTCATCATCAGTCAGAGCCCAAAGGGTCCTGCAAGACTGAATCAAACCACCTTCACTTCAGAAGACCCCAGGTCCAGGTCATTCTGCTGATATTGCATTCAGAAGCAGGAGAGAGGAAGCACATTAATCACTAGGAGGGTGGTTACCAATTCTAGTGTTCTACTTCTGCTCTTATTTCATGCTTACTGAATAATTTCATGCTTTCCAGAAGTGCCTGGAAACCACAATGGACTGCAGCAACATCTGTGACAAAGTGGCCACTGGACCCCAAAGCTATTACAGTTTACAGTGACCACTGTTTCCAGCTTCTGAAATACTCCCTCCATGAGGCTGAGGCTCTGAGAGGGGCTTCACTATGAGTCTAAGGGGCTGTCCCAGCCAGATGGCATAGGCTGGCTGAGACTGTCAGAGCTGGATGGGGACCAGCTTCTTGAAAAGAGTGCAGATCTTGCTATCTAATGAGTTGGTCTTGGCTCCTCGGAAGATTGTGCTGTGTGGCCAAAGCAAAGATTGTTATTCTGGTCTTCATAACACCACTATCCAGGTACAGGGATATTAGATCATTTAATCATTTTTTCAAAGGGCATAGTTTGGGTCTTGCTTAGGCATCTCATGAGCCAGTATGCTGTCATCTTCTCAAGGTATTACTTCCCAGTCTGGCCAAACTCGGCCCTGTCCCCACAGTTCCCCATCTAGCTGAGGTTTCCAAATACATGTCAATTTGCATTTGGAATGGTAGTAAATGATGCAAATTGATGATCCATCAAATTCTAGTTTTCTGTATGGGCCAATTCTCAATGTAAAATAGGAATGTCCCCAAAACCTTACCCTCATTTATAAAAAACTCAACAGAGAGTTCAGCATTTAGCTGGGAGCAGGCCATGAGTGCTGCTTAAATCTACTATTAAGCCAATATTTTAGCCAAGCAAACAGTCAAAACACAGAGCAAGCCCTATTGTTCCACCATTCAGAAAACCACTTCTGGATTACATCATTAGGGCAGGACAATACATTACAGAGGTAAGAAACTCACTCTACAGTAGAAATATTCCCTTTCCTAATACACCATGGTCATCATTCTTGAAATGAAATGATAGAATCAATACTTTGTCATACTTGCTTAGCTTCTTTGGAGAGAACAAATGTTTTTCACCACAAAGTAGTAATGCCTTCCCTTCATGGGTACTTTCTCGTTGATGTACAAAGCACTTTATATATAAGTTTGGTTTAGGAATCCCATAAGCTCTGGAGTGCTGGAGGATGGAAGAGCAGCTGGGGCAAAAAACATTGTACAGGCACTCTGTTCTGACAGTTTTTCCTAAGAATGCTGTACTGCCCAATGTCAGAGAATGCTACTGGGCTACATGGACCTTTGATATGACACAGCATGGCAGCTATTATATAATCATGTCACGTCCTGGTGACAATTGTCGTGGTCCATTGCATTCAGTTGGTAGGCTGTATGCTTTGCTTTTCAATGAGACCTTATTAGACTTGAATTTCCAGTCCCGATATTGGGCATGTTAATTGGAAAGCTGTTTAAAAGTGTTGTGACACAAAGAAGACTGGAAGGCTGCAGAGATTATTCCACTTGCTGTTACTTGTGGACACATGTCAACCCCACTATACTTTCTGTTCTATCATCACATATAAAGACAGACTGAGAAAGCTGAGGCTGTTCAGCCTGGAGAAGAGAAGCTGCATGGAGACCTCAGAGCAGCTTTCAATGTCTGAAAGGGGCCTATAGGGATGCTGGGAAGGGACTCCTCATTAGGGACTGTAGTGATAAGACAAGGGGTAACAAGTTTTAACTGAAACAGGGGAGATTTAGGTTAGATAACAGGGAGAAGTTCTTCCCTGAGAGGGTGCAGAGGCACTGGCACAGGCTGCCCAGGGAAACTGCGGCTGCCCCATCCCTGGCCATGTTCAAGGCCAGGATGGGCGAAGCCTTGAGTGACATGGTCTATTGGAAGGTGTCTCTGCCCATGGCAGGGGGTTGGAATTGGATGATTTTAAGGTCCTTTCTACCCAACCCATTCTGTGATTCTATGATTCTATCTCTGAGTTGGCACTTTTGAATACACAACTGCTCTCACTCATCAGAGGAGAAGGCATATTTTTTCAGACCAGCTTTTTGGGTCAGAGCACTTTTGAGCAAGTGCTCTGAGTTTCCTAGCTCTTCCTTGTAGTTATTACTTTGGCTGATCTCTGTTGTGCCTGCTGTGTGATGGATGTATGGGACAGAAGTTTTTCTCCACAATTATGACCCACAAGTGATTCGGCACATCCAAAATGATGTCTCAGTAATGTCTGTTAGGTGTACAGTGATGTCAATAGGGGTAGTACACTTCTATCCCCTGTTTTAATGGAACTATGGGACCACTGTTGAATTGAAACCACTGATCTACTGGGGAGAATTATGGCTTATTATCCCATGCCTCTCAGTAAGGCCTCCTGGCTACACAGAGTGAGGTGACAAAGTATGGACTGCTGGGGTAGTCCTGGGGTGTCTATTCGATTTGCCCAAGTTGGAAAAGCTCTTATGCAGTTGGCAGTTTTGGGCTTATTTGGTTCATGTGAGTTTTTGCAAGCCTTGATGCTCAGACATGCTTTGCATCAGAGATCCTCAGCTCCGTGGTTGTGCTCAGCACTGTTAAATCAGACTAACTCAAAGGTGAGGATAGGGAGGAAAGAGCCTAAGCATAATCCCTTCAGCATCTCCTGCGGAAAACCAGCTTTACCAACAAGTGTCTCACAACTGCCACAACCATTCCCCTTGTCAATACGATGACCTTTCAGAGGCAGAAACTCCTTTTTATTACTCTGTACACTGGGGTAAACCGGGCCATGCTGTGTTATCTGCCCAATTTATCAACGCTATTTACAGCAGGTCCATTCCACTGTCTGGCTTAACACAGTGCCCAGAGACCCAGCATTGAGAAAGGAAGCGGCTGCTGAAGAGAAAGAAATGTCGATTCCAGCCTAGTCCCCTAAAGTGAAATAAAAGAAACAAAGTAAATAAGGAAGGAGAAGTAAATACAGTATCTCCAGGGTGATTACGTCTATCTAGTCCAATGCAGGCAAGCATGAAACCAATAGAAACACCATCTTATCCTCTTAGTTATCACCACACACAGACTGTCATCTCTTGGTGGCCTAAAAAGAAAGAAGCATGCCACATCCATCTTTAGTGAGTATGACATATCTCTCACCTGCTTGTATTTCAACAACCCCAAACTGCTGAAAAATGAGATAGGAGAGTCTGTTCTCGCTGTTTGCCCTGAGTCATGAGGATGGATAAAAGTGGGTTTTGTTCTGCTTTGTTTTTTAAGGATTACTTTGGGTGATTTTGTTTTGTTTCTGCTCTTTTATGCTTTAAGAATTCAGGTTTGCCAGGAGCTCTCCACAACTCTGTGATCAAGATGTAATCTTTTATGCTTTTTAAATGAAAGTAAAACAGGCTGTCATATGCACAAACACTTGTAAAGGCTGAGGTTAATTGGAAAACACAAACTACCATGAGACATGCTGTGAAATCACAATGGTGGCAATCTGCTCCCTCCACCACACTCAAATCATCGCAGCCTTGGGCCTGCCTTTCTAGTGGGTTCAAATTTGCTAACTGGCAAAACAGATTATACCCCTTCCATTGTGGTACAAGTTCCTGATCTGTAGGATGCTTTGAGCCATGCGATGAAGGGGATACTGCTCTGATACTTCACAATATCTTTCAGCAGGTCTTTCTGACATCATGTTCCCTGCCATGTGATATATATTCCCCTCTCCCTTCAACAAGGATCATGCCATAGCCATTCATATATTCTTCAAATGACTTAATATATTTATTATGTATTTCTCTGAATTAATTCCTTGCACCCTGGATTCATATCAGCTACTGAGAGCTACACTAACTCAAGACTAAACAGGTAGCCATCAATATCTTAGATTTTGTCTTGCATTTTTAGACCAGTGAATGGTTTAGACATGGATAGTCCACGGAGACTGTGTCAAAAAAAAAAAAAAAAAAAAACAAAAAAAAAAAACAAAACAAAAAAGGAATTAATTTGTTTCCATTCAGTTGAAATATGGCCCTCACAAACCCCACAGCCGTGATGTATCACAGTGTCTGAGCATAGTCAGAAATCTAATGCAACAGAGTCCTCACAGATTTACAAATCAGTCAGAGCAAAATTAGGAGACCTGGTGGAGGCTGATTTCTCAAACCATATTTGAAATGTGAAATAAAGTGAATAACAAGAATAAAGATTGAAAGGAAATATATGTGTATAAAGAAAAATTCAGACAGGTTCCACTGAAACTAAGGGCTCTGTACAAGTTTCCTGTTATAATTACACTTTATTGTTGCCTCTGTCTGATGATTGCCAAGGAACCAGCCTTTGACAGACCCTCTTCTAAAGCAAGCTCTAGTTTATTGCTCAGTTGGAGCTCTGAGCCATATTTGTCTACACCAGGTACCTAAACCAAATGTCTGGCTGACACCCTAAAGAAGCCGTCTGCTTGCACGTGCCTTCATAGAATCATAGAATAGTTAGGGTTGGAAAGGACCTTAAAATCATTTAGTTCCATCCCCAGTCAGAGCTTCATTCTAGCCACTGTGGAGTTTGGTTATGGAGCTGATATAGCGCATGACAGGAAAGGAGAAGACAACAGAGATCAAGACCACATTCATGTTCATCCTTATAAATACTTCACCAGGGGAAAAAGGATTCAGGTGAAGATAGTGTTTCTTAAGGGAAAGGCTCCTGTTGACCACCTCAGGTTCAACACAGCAGGAGCAACAAGCCCGAGTTCATCCAAAGGCAAGACAGAAAGCATGTAAGAAGATTAGCTTGCACCAGTTCCAGAATACCCATTGCTCTTGTAATTCCTCTTGTAACTCCCTCCTTATTTACCCTGGGAATCAAAATGCAGCCCATAACTAGTACCAGTGTCACCATCATTCAGCTTTTCCTAGCTCTCTCCTTAAAGTCTCATGGTCATTTGGGCACTGCCAGGATTGTGAGCTACCTTTAGCACTCCTGTCTGATTGGCAGGGAAGTGTGACACCACTGAACTTTCTGCAGTGCCTGTTGAAGATAAGGTGGGGAAAAACCTGAATAATTTATGTAGTCAGTTTAAATTAAATAATTTATATGCTAAGCATTGCAAACAGAGCTGGAGTTGATAATGAGTCCGAGAAGCACATTTTGAACTCAGTTGCAGATTCTAGTACATTGTAATTCTTGCAGGATACAGGATTTCCTAACAGTATAAAGGCTGGGGAGTGTAAACAAAGTAGTGCTTGAAGAAGTGTCTCTCCAAACTCCTCCTTTACCAATTACCACCAGATCATCTTACGTTCTCTACAGCTTGTACAGTTTGAGTCTCCTGAATTTGTCAAGAGATGCCTGTGTTTCCACAAGCCACAGAGAGAAGCCTGGCTCCATTGTTTGATAAGTAATGGTTTGAAACTGGTGTAATCTGCAATCAGAAATCAATTAAAGAGATATCAACAGGAAAGGAAAGATAAGGGAAAACGAGGAGAAAATCAATGAACATAGGGGAATTGATCATTCAAAGGGACTTTCTTAAGCCACTGGGTCCTCTCAGAGGACTCTGCTGCTGGTTGCATAGGCTTTGTCTTTTCTTCTTCGGGGTTTTTTTGACCCTCTTACATGAGGAAACCTTCTCTTCAGCAGTGGTGTGTGGGGGGGAAATATATCTAAGCCCTCCTGCCCTCCAGGCTCATTGAGTGGCCACTGCCTTTTACACTTGTAATGCAAGTGAAACACATTTGAGATGTTGCTCAGAGCTAAAGAAAATTAGTGCTAAACTTTATGAATTCTTGCATGAATTCACAGTGAATATCCCCAGGAAAACTTTAGAGGATGTGCATATCCTCCTCTGGGATGCAAGCATCAAAGAGATCACTAACACATACCTCATGAAAAATAATTTTCCACAAATCCTTACACAGCTTAAGAATCATCTTTGCCATAGTAGAAAGGTTATTTGGCTTCCTTTAGCTAGACTTTTGGGTGGGTTTTTTTTTCAGATTAGATTTCTAACCTCCTTAAAAACATACTTACTGGTTTTAAAGAAACCACTACAACAGCAGTGATGAATTCATATTGCCAACTCCAGGAATTGTTTTGAGTGTCAGGATATTTTATGTTGATCCATGACTCCTCCCAGAGTTCTGCTGTTATGTGTGCAAATCACAGTTTTCAGTTAAAAAATACTGTTCACAATATTTTGTTTTACTGCTAACAACGAAACTTGAAAATGTGAACAAAGAGCCCTGAAAACTTGAATAGCTCTATAGAAATGAAATGAAGCCACAAATCACAAATTTAACCAAATGAAATAAAAAGAAAAAAAATTAAGAAAGAAAAGAAATAAGTGATGTATTGTAAGCTGATCACTGTTATGATTTTTACGAGGTCTTATACATCACTTTCAGCATCTATCCGCAGGTTGGCACAGGTGGAAAACTGTGAAAGGCTTTGGAGCTTTTCTTGTAAAATGCCAAGATTTGTGTAATTTTCTCTTGTCAGCTGTGCAATAGTTGGGAATTCACATGCCCAGCGAAAGCAATACTGATGGTGGAGCACAGAAATTGTTTCAAGGGTTTTCCAGGATCCCAAGAGGATCAAAGGCAGAAGCTTAATGTGAGCAAGCCCAGAGGTCACCTTTCTCCTCATACTGCCAAGGAAGACAAAGGGAGCCCATGTGGAGTTTGGAAAGGTCATACAAGTACAGAAGACATGGTTGTGAGAATACCTACCTCAGATGAAGGACCTTAAGTCCTAAAAGTTCCTAAAAGTAAGAAAGGCTTTGGAAAGCTGAGGTCACCATCTCTGGCACCAGTTTTTGCTAACTGCCAAGATAGGCATCTTATTGTATCTTAGCCAATACCTGGCTTGAGCAAACCCAAATTAAGAATGTATGTTCAGAGATGATCTCCTGCAGACCACACCTAATCTTTTTTACTAGCCCTCTACCCTTTATTTCAAAAGCTATGTACTTCAGCACCTAAAGCTTTCTATCTGTGGCTGCCACTGAGTTTTAGAATCCCACATTTGACAGGAATAGAAAGGTAATTTTTATTTTGGCACACCCTGCATTTTTCTTTTCTGAACAAAGTGCCGGATATGTGACAAGGAAATGTTTTACTAACTACAGACAAAAGCAGCAAAGAGAGGACACCTCACACCTCCTTAGCTCTGATAACTTATACTGTAAAAATAGCTCCAGCCTCTCCTGGTGCTGAACTAGGTGGTCTCCAGAGATAACTTCCAACCCTGACCAGTCTGTGATAAACTGAACCTACCTTACCTACATTTAGAAATTGAGAGGGGAAAAGGAGGACAGGAACTAGGTTTGTTTCATAGCATTTCAACACATAAAGGCAGCTAGAAATGAAATTTATCAGTTGAGTTAATTTCTTCTCCAATTTGCCAGCAAGCATTCCCAAGAATTAGATTTACACTACTGATCAGATTTCAACATAGCCAAGGATGAGATAAACCCTGGCAAAGAACAGTATAGTTACCTACATTAGCATTAAGCATTTCAGGGTTTGGTTGATGTCGCTGCAGATAAAATATTGTGGTTATTAAAAGAGACAACAGAATTTGCTGTACTGATCTGTACATTGTTGGTCCCTCCCTTTTGCCCAGATGGTGCTTGCTGCCTTGGAAGACAGTCATCTCCTCACTTCACCCCATAATTCACAGACTCAATAATGCAAAGCCAGGCAGAGAGAGCAGAATTATTTCCTGAGCCTATGCACCACCAGCTGGGAGATTCCTTTACCTTTAGCTGGTGATGCCTTTATACAAGATGGTGATGATGGTAAATAAGGGAATTTAAACTTCATTACAGCAACATATGTAATGGGCTTTTTTCCCATCAAGTTCCCTTTGTCATGTTCAAAACATAAGCAGGGGTGAATCTTTCTCCTGGTAGTGGGTGGTACTGGTAAGAGCTCCTTCAACGTCCTCGCATCTGACATCCTTTACCCTCTGCTTTATATGGAGAGAAAGTTTAAAGTTCATCTCTGCCTTTTTTGTTTCCTTCCCTGTTTCTTTCTGAGAAGGAAAGACCTGAAATTCATATCAGTGACATCAACTACAGGGTCTTCTCTGCTACCATAAATTAACAAATCACTGAGATTCCCTCTCCTCCACTCTCTCCTTCTTTCTCTACCTCTTAGTTTCTTTCTTTCTCCTTCAAAGCTAAGCTGTCCAACCATTGCCTTTGCCTGATTTCCATCTAGGATCAAGCATTCCTGCTCTGCCTTCCCAACAGCAAGCTCATCCTTCCCTTTCCTCACTGATGATGGGACTTTATCAAAACAGTGAGCGGGAAAGATGGAGGGGAAGCTGGGCATGTCTGTGTCTCTGGAAGATCCACATGCCTCCACACAATACATTCCTCACTTTAGTTTGTAAATCCATATTTCTACACATCCTAAAAATGTTTTCCAGCCCACCCAGCCCATTCCTTTCTTGCCTTTCTCACTTCCTTAAAATGTCTTCATGCAGCCCTTACTTCCTTCACTTTCTCTGAGGGTCTAGAGGAATGAGGTCGAGTTCACCAAGTTGTGTATTTAATTCTTTTTCTTGCTTCTTACTGTATTTCTTACCACCACCAGCACCACCATGATCATCAATGTGGGTGAGTGATGTTAAAATCCTGGCTAAGCCAGCATGAAGAAGATAGAAGCGGACAATATACAGCTCAGAGTCACCATGGCAGGTTTTCTTTAGCAATTCCTCTCAGTATTGGAAACAGCAAATGAAAAGAAATAAGGAACTTAAAGGTGGCATAGAGAAGGTTCCTTTATAAAGAAGACAGGTGTTTACCTAGGCAGATGGCGCAATCCACTTGCAATTACTGATATTTGGCTGGATTTAAGAACTGCACAGATGTGAAATACAGCTCCTTCCCTTCTCCTGAATGCATTCAGGACATGTGATTGCGTATGCTGTACAATTACAACTCTGAAGTTCCTCACTTTGTAAGGAATACCTATTACTTCCCTTTCCTGAGCTACTTATGCCTAGCTTACTGGTGAGATGTAACTCAAAGAACTTTGGAAAAGAAATCTGAAATACTTCAGGGTATTTTTTGTTTTTATTTAAAACAAAGACTTACATGAGAAGTCGAAACACAGCAACCTGAATTACTCAGTGACCTGAGTTTGCTCAAGCCTGAGAACTGCATTCATTATTCTAATTGCATTTAATTAGTAACAACACATCATCATAAATTATGCAACTGGAAATAAGTTGTGTTTCCTGCCATTAATGTCTCAAAACCTAGTAGACAAAATGCTTTATAGAAGAGCACTGGTCAAACAAACTAAAACACAAACACCACATCAGATACAGCAGCGTTGGTTTTTTTTTTTTTTCTTTTCTTTTTTCCTCCTCTTTCTTCAAAATTATGCACTAATTCTCCCTTTCAAGAATGTGTCTTAGGTCAAATGCCTCCTTTTCTCTGCTAAACCCACAGATCATTTTCTCCTTTAAATGGGGGTAATTTTCTGTTTTTTGAAAAAAGATAATTGAAGGACTTCTGGTGAAAGCAGAATCTTCCCACAATTCAAATAATAGTGCTGAGAGCCATTTCTTGTGAGAGCAATAGTTTAGCTGTCTCACATCCCCATCCTTCACTGGGCTGGGCTCCCCTGCCAGGCTACAAATCCCATGGTGCCCTCCATCCACAGCATTTGCCTGAGGCACTGCGACAGCTCAGGTCTGGCTGCCTGGAAATTGAATTTCAATTTGAGAAAAGTCTAAATGTTCTTCTTCAATCAAAGATGTCAGACTAAAAAGTTTCAGCATTTCTGAAACTGCTTATGCCAAGATGGGTTTTGATATTCTGCTTTTCATTCCAGGGCTGGACAAAGCCAAATGTTGACAAAACTGCAATTGCTTAAGTCAGCTTTCCTATTTAGGTTTGTTTAGTTAAAGCAAGGCAGAAGACTGGGAGGACATTTCTACTTCTGCTTAGTTCATTTCAGAAGTTTCAAAATAAGGTGGAATCAGTTGCCCTCTTAAAGGAACAACAGTTTTTGATTTAGCTATTTTAAGTAAGATCCTGGTTAAGTGGTACAGTGATCCAGGTATATGGCACCAACTAAAAGATTAGAAAAGTGGTGGGCATATGAAATAAAGTGCTGATCTTCTATGCTGCAGGTTCAAATGTCTTTGATGTTTTTGATGATTTAACTGTGTTTCAAAAAGTTTCAGATTGAATCTAAGGTTCAGATAGAATCTGAGATTAATACCCAGTTGTAGAAAATCTATTTTCTATTCTTCAATGAAAAAACCAACATTAAACCTTGAAGTTTGCAGCAGTGCTAGCTAGCTCACTGATGTAAATGTATTGTGTGCTCACACCTGATCTAGATAAATTAACACTGAAGTATTTTCTGCATAGTTCCTGTATTAGAGATTTTGGTGTCATACATAATGAATTGCCCTCTGTCAATTGGCCTGATATAACTGATCAAATAAGTGTTTTTACCTTTGCCACCCTTGCATGCAAAAACACCCCAGGAGAAGCCCAAAAGGATGGCAACTTATCAGCCGTGATAGCTTGTTGACTTTAGACTGTGCAGCCACACTTCAATCCAGGATGGTTGCACTAGTATGAGTTGCAGATGAAAATCAAGGTCCATTCCTGATTTTAGAGCCATGGATATAAATAACTACAATACTACATAACTGTGGGATGGCACCAGTAAGGTTTATCCAACTCCAAGTTAAATAGAGATTTTCTTAACAGCTAATGCTGCCCAATCCAATTGTGATCTGAACACTAAAGACTTTAGACTGTGCAGCCACACTTCAATCCAGCATGGTTACACTAGTATGAGTTGCAGATGAAAATCAAGGTTCATTCCTGATTTTAGAGCCATGGATATAAATAACTACAATACTACATAACTGTGGGATGGCACCAGTAAGGTTTAGCCAAATCCAAGTTAAATGTAGATTTTCTTAACTGCTAATGCTGCCCGATCCAATTGTGATCTGAACACTAAAGCACCTGGCTCAGCATTTGGCATAACTATAAAGAAATAAAAGATGCCATGCTTTACAAACGGCAAATGTCTATGCAGGGAGGGACATCAGATGCCGGTTAGCACATCCTGTCTCTGACGAAGGCCAGTGGTGGATGTGTGGTACTGACACTGTCTCAGGATGACTTGAAACTTACTTGATAAATTTATTGACAAGGCGCATGATGCGGAACACTATCATCATGCACCTTTTTACATGGAAGCTGCTGAAGTGAAACTGTCACCCTTCTACCAGTGATGGGCTTGGCAATGCTCATCCAGCAACCTACAGTCAGTCTTTGGGTTTTCGCATTGTAGCAAGGGAAGGAAAAGCATTTTAAAACATGTTTGTGAGACAAAAAAAATCAGCAAAGGATACTCAAGGGCAAACATAGCACCTGAAACTACTTGCAAATCACATTTTGCTCCTGAGGAGGTAGTGCTTGTTGGCAGTGTCCCTTCAACTGAATTGACACCACAGAGCAAGCAGCAGCAACGGATTTTCACCGCCAGTAAGCAAATCAGTGACGATTCAAAGATACTCTGGACTATGGCAAATGCAAGCATGCTACTTTCAGTGCCTTTTCTGAATAGCTGACTCTTTAACCCTATTCCTTTTCAGTCTCATGTTTCTCAAGGCAATTTATATATGGATATTTTTTTGGTCTCACAACAGTCCTCACAGCGACAGTGACTAACCCAATTCCATGTGGAGGAATGAAAGCAGGAGGAGATCAAGTGCCTGTCCTCAATGCACCCGAGACCCAGCAGCAACAGGTGCACATCTCCAGGATGACATGGGCTTGAATAACAGACACCCCCCACCCCCCTTTTTCTTACTGCTGAAGAATAACCCAGTGTACCGCTTAAATAATGCTCCCATACATTATCATCACTTAGTTGATCCTGACATATGACAGCTGCTAACTAAACAAAGTAACAGGAGCAATAACACGAATAATGTATTTTAAAACCGATCTAGGAACTGAACAATTCAAGCAAGGCCTTGCTGTATGGATGATTACATTGAGGGAGAATGAATCAGAGAGAAACTGCCTATATACTGCCCAAAAGTTCAACTGATTTGTGGCGTCAATCAAAACTGTTCAGCAGTTCCTTTGAATGTCTAAAGTTGGTGGGATTAAAATTCACTTAGAGTTATAATTCTGACTTACGTGGAGAAACTCATGCTTCTAAGTTATGACAAAAAAAACAGAGCAGCTAAAATTTATCTTCCTATTTACTCCAGTGTTTTTGCAAGATGCTTAGTAAGAACAGAAATGACCTTTTTAGAACTGCACAAAGTGGCTGCCTAACAGTTTTCTCACACCTTACTGAAGATAACTCTTGGTTTTGTGAGTTGGGTATCCTCTGTTCTCTGCAGACCACCTCTGAAATCATCTGAACCCATGCACAAATAATGTGACATGGAGACAGTGTCACCTCCAGCCTGCTGTTCAACTTGGGGAACAACAAAGCAAGGCACTCTCCTGCCCTCAACCTCAGGATAGCTAAGAACTAAGCCCTAGTGAAGAGATGCCCTCCCATCCAGGATGAGCATTAAGATGGAGAGGCTGACCATGTTAGCACCAAGGAGATTTTAGAGCAATTTACTTATCCGTGGAGACTTTGGCCAATTCTTTCTCAGAAACGCCAAGGGCTGCTTAGCTTCACTACTTTTCAAAGCACCTATTAAAAAAAAACAGAGACCGTAATGGAGAAATGACAAATGGTCATGAGCCATGTACTGACCATACACTGGCAATAAACACCAGTCTCAAGGAAATCATGCTGTTATGGGGAGACCTTTACCTTCTTCGCTGCAATAACTAGGAGCTGAAGTGCACCATAGACCAAATAAGCGAACCTGACTTACATGTAGCAGTGGCTGTTGACCTGAATCTGCTTTCCTGTGGCCACAATCATGGACATTCTGGATGCTGAGCAGCCAATGTGTACTTGAAGAAACAGTTGCTCACCCTTCTGAGATCAAAACAGCTGTCCCAGTAAAGGCAAGCATGGTATTTAGGAGCTTCTTCATCAGAGTACACTCATCAGGATGGCCAAACAGCCAAGTGGCATGGTCCTCATTCGAGAAGGGGACCTTCACAGCCCAGTCTGGCTAACCATGGTGATAAAATGAAGATGTTAATCACAAATTAAACTGTTACAGTCACAAGGAACAAACTTCTTGTCAAAGTGCAGAATGGATTGTGAGCAGTGTATTGCTTTCATTAGGAAAAGGAAGTCAATTTTCTGACTGCCTATGAGAAAAAAAAACCCCATGAAACCAACAAAAACAAACAACAAACAATCCCTGGGAAAGAAAGAGAATGGGTCCAAGTGTGATGGTTAAGTCTCTCTGCCCCTAGACACATAAGCACCCAAGCCTATCTTCTGAACCAAAATCCTGATGCTGGAAGCTATGTGAGCTCAGAGCAAAATAACTGTAATTTGTGTGAAGAAGGCATTTGCAGCAATTCATTATAATTCCTTGCCTGTTGTCACCCATCTCTAAAGTCACTGGCAATGCAGTATTTGTGTGAAGTTATTAAGGCCAAGCTCTCTTTAGATTCATGGCAAGTGCCAAATGACAAGGCAAGAGCCCAGGCAGTGATAAAGCGTAGTGACATGCCATACCCTTCCTCTCCTACACCCCATCACTACCATGCCACTATGGATTTTGCAAATGAGAGCTACCTCTCCTCTCTGTGCCCTGTGTTGGCCTCTGCCTGCCACACACACACCTCCTTGAAGCAGGCACCCAGAGGAAGGGGCAGGAGGAAGTGGAAGAAAGAAAAGGAAAATGTGCTTTTCCTTACTTTACTTCCACAGAGAACACAGCGGCTTCTCTCAGAGGTTTTCAGATAGACGACAGGTGTGTGAGAGACAGCGATAGGCAGGCTGGGCAGACAGATACAAGTAGGAACTTCTCAACTGAGATAAAGACATCACTTTAAAAGATATAAAAAATTATATATCTATATATACAAATCAATTGCTAACTTATCTACATCTAGGCTTATCCTTCTCTCTGTTTTCACTGTTCATTTCAATATCCACAAACACTAAGAGAGACAAATCTCTTACACCTGTACAGAGTGCCAGCAAATAAAATGTGTAAGCATCGTTTTAGAGATCAGGGCTCTTTTCAAACTGCATTTTCTGTCCCCTCCATTTTTTCTTGCATCCTTGGCCTCTACGATTTTTCCGTTCCTCTGCTTTTTCGTTCTTTTCCTAAGCTGGGCAGAAAAATCAGCTTAAAGGATAATACTGCTCAGCTTTCAGTAGGATAACATAGCCAGCCCACAGGGAAGAGAAAACCTCAAACCCAACCAGAACGATGAAAACAAGCAGGTTATTAAAGGTCCTCCTAAAGCAAGAGCTAAACTCGTGTTTGCAGATACTCACAGGCTGTTGCTCAGCAGTGAGGATCTCTGGTTCAAATCCAAGGGCTTGCCAACAGCAGGATTGTAGTGGAAAAAAAATCCTCTCCTCTCTCCCAGCCCCTTACACTAGAAAAGACATATGCTATTTCAGCAGCGTAGGGATGCTCATAGGCCTGAGCATAATCTGTCAGAAGCCAAAGAGGAATCACCTTGGTAAAAAGATTTCCACAAGTTAAATTAACCTGCAGTCAGCTTCTGCCCATGTAAGGTTTAAAACTGCAGTAAAACCTATATTGCCAAAATTTAAAACAGATGAGCAAGTTTATTATTTGATAGGACAAGATACTCCACAGCAGTTCACTGTGCTCTCACACACTGGGTCATGTCCATCCCTTATGTTGTCTTTCACACTACAGTACCAATGGCCCGTCTCAACTTCCTTTAGGCCCAGGAGAGCACATAGACCTTTAGGAGTATGTCTGAAAATTGGACACATCCAAAATTTTGGAAAAGCAAGCTTTCAGAAGTCTTTGTAATCAGTGCTTGGGAAAAGTCTATCAGTAGTCACCCTTTACTGTTGTCCTGGGAGGAAATACCAGTGCTATTGACTATTCTGATCTTAGCATGGGGAGAGAGGTCTGCCCCTCCAACACCTGAGGCTTTCAGATGAAGTAACCCTCTTGATTGAACTAGATAAGCCCGTGGAGCATGGATGCTCCATGAAAAGAAAGGATAGGGGCCCTGAGTCTACGGGGGAGCAGGGCACTCTTAGTCCTGAAGGCAACAGGAGGTGGGTCCTGAAATGTATTGAGGAACTCAGAAATGAGGTAACTCTGGACAAAGATTTAAAGCTAGGGCACAATATAACTGCACCCACTTGTTTAAATTAAAATTGCCCATAAGCCTTTTATTTCCTTACATCTGATTCTTCCCTGACAAGAAATTGCTGGTCGTTTGCAGTATTTCTTGCAGTGAAAAGCCACAATCAAGCATGCTTTCTTCTGACCCTGCAGTTACAGGGAAACAGAATGACTATGGGCTATATTTTCAGACTCCACAGGTTACTCTGACTCCGTATTTTTTGCCCCCTCCTCCCTCTCTGTCTCCGTGTTATAAAAGATCAGGACTCTCTTTTATAAAATAGTTCTGGCATTTCTATTATCACACATGCCTGAGAGCAGGGATGCGATTGCACTGAATGGTGTGAAAAAAAGAAAGGAAAGAGGAAAAAAAAGAAGAAAAATCAAAGCACAGCAGAGTTGATTATTTAAAGAGCTGGGTGAAATTTGCCATCCTTTTAAGGCATCCTGGGCTCTGGAATATCACTGTGTCACTTAATGTTTGCAGTTAAGTATTTACAGATCTGTTTCTATGGCAACCGATTCTTCAAAGTTACTTTTACAATTCTGTTTTCTAAAATGTGTTTCTTTGGTTGATTGCACAGGGATATTTGGAAAGCAGCCAGGTCTAAATCATGATTTTTTTCCCATTAAGGAGAGGTCCTTTCTAATCATGTTTAGTTAGTTCTTTGATGGCTTTATCTTGATTCGAAAATGTATTTTGTTTTTTGTTAGCAGGTGGGAGAAGGAAGGGGGGAGTACATAAACAAGCATCGTGGGGCTTCAGCTTGGAAAAAAGGTGTTGGAAATTAGGAATGTGAAATAACCTTGTCTGAGTTGATTTTATTTATCCTTCCATTGTTTAGAAGAGTGGGCCTTTAACAGCAACAAAATAAATAAATAAATGCCCCACTGACAGTTTGAATGCATTTTGAGATGACTCACTTATTAATTAGTCAGGGAGATGGCAGCATGGGGAGGGATGCTGAACGTCAGAGCAGAAACTGAGACAAGCGAATCTAGTATATGTGAGGGTTGGTTGATCTCAGCTATGCCAAGATACCCACATGGGTCCGGAGAAGGTTGATCCCACCACCAAGGTAGACCCCTTGTGAAGCAGTAGCAGTGAAACAGCTACAAGCTTTGTACAGCTTCCTTCGAACTATGGACAAAGTAATTTGAAATGTGTCTTTGTGAAGGCATAAAGTATGTGTGCAAGAGTCCTGAGCCTACCAACCTATGCTCCTCTTATCACAGCAGCACCATCTCCCCATCTGTTCATCTGGGACACAGTCCATCCCAAGCACACAAAAGGAAACAGAAGTGCTTAAGCTAGAAAACAACATGTCAGGAGTCATATGAGCACTTGGAATAGAAAGAGAAGCGATGCACATGTTTCTTGTCATAAGGAATTGTCCATATCTGAAGTCAGAGATACATTTAAGCTTGTCGGGATATCTGGGAAGGAAATTAGCTTAGCAGTGATTTAGGAATAATATAAACTTCGCGCATATGTTGGAGGGAAAATCAGGTCAAATGTGCTTGTAAACCTCACCATAAGCAAGGAGCCCTGCAATGCTCAACAAGCCACTTCCCAGGAAAAGATGTCTCTGCTGATGAATAACTCTAAATAGGAAAAAGTGAAAGTATTGAGTTACTTGGCTCTACCCACTAGTTGGGGTAGCTGAAGGTGAGCCTTTAATCATAGAATCATAGAATAGTTGGGGTTGGAAAGGTCTTTAAGATCATCTTGTTCCAACCCCCCTGCCATGGGCAGGACAATAATAATCATTAATAACCCATTCCTGTTTTCAACCATGCTATATCTGGCAGGGGTATATATCTCAAGCTAAAGGATATGAACAGAAGACAGAGTATTAGAGAGTAATCAGAGTATTGCAGAGCATTAATCAGAAAAGACTGGTGGAGAATTTAGTATTGTTAAAGTAGATTAAATATGGATAGATAATTAGAGTAAGATGAAGAGGGATGGAGAGAGGGATAGCCTGATCCATATTTTTCTGTGCTTTGTGTGAGACAACACCAGACAGCCAAATCAAGGAATGAGGAGTCAAGACACCTGGTCTCTCTTTCTAGCTCTGTCACTAATTAAATATGTGACCATTCAGGCACTCTATGCCTCCACTAACCTAAACTTCCAGGATTGTTGTCAGGTTCAGTTAATTGCTGTCTGAAAAGAGCTTAGAAACCTACTCAGGGAAGAGACTAGACAGGTAGCATGGTTTTAATGTTATAGTTCAAATTATTATAATTGCAGAGCTGGAAAGGGGTGTGGATCTGAAACTTCAGCAGTGGAATTACAGGATAGCGTGTAATGTGAAGGAAAACTAAGGTAAAAAGTAACTGGAAGAATAAAGAAAGGACAATGAAGACTCCTAGGCAGGTGAGAGGCAGGGAAAATTTTGGCTGAGGAAATAAGCTATTCTTGAAACTTTTTCCCTTTTCCTCTTGTTTCAGGAATGCTCCATTAACTCTGAGGAAAATGATTTACCATTTGCCCTTTATAGACAAAGCTGAAATAGCAGGAACTTCATAGCAAAACATATGACCCAGCTTTTGGCACACCCTGGGGCTCCAAAACTTTAATGCACAACACAGAGTCTTGGCATCTGAAGGGACATGATGAAGAGACATTGCCTTGCTATGATGTTTATTAAATGGACAATAGCTATTAAGAGGACAGGGGGAAGTTGCAGGTGGCAGATTCCTTACTTGCGGGGAATAAAGGGACTTGATTTCTCCTGATTTATTTACCCTTCGGTCTATTGGGTGAAAAGAAATTTTCATGATGCACGACCTTGAGGACAAAGAAGCAATGAGGGACAAGCACATTCACGTCAAAAAAAATTCAGAAAGGAGCGTGAAAGAAAAAAAAAAAGGAAAAGAAAAGAAAAGAAGAAAAGAAAAGAAAAGAAAAGAAAAGAAAAAAGAAAAGAAAAGAAAAGAAAAGAAAAGAAAAGAAAAGAAAAGAAAAGAAAAGAAAAGAAAAGAAAAGAAAAGAGAAAAGATCATAATAATGAAATAAAAATAAATAAACATAATAAGGCAAAATTTGGCAGTGACCTATTTTACTAATTTTAGCTGGCAGGTGGGTGCACATAGCTTCATAAATTGAAATCCAAATCACAAAACCAACTGGTAATTGTAGTTGCTCTTTCCAGCTCTTTTTTTCCCTTATTAGCTGTTGGCTGGTCCAGCTGAGTGGCCTGTAAGTAAATGGTTGCTGCATGAAAGAAGATGATCTAACTAGCTCTGGGTAACCAGCTCTTGAGCCTTGAGGCTTAAGATCACAGTTGGAGAAGGAACAAAAAAGCTTCTTCATGCTCACAGGTACAGATTTTCAGCTGCTGGAAAATAGCCCTTACCTCCAAAAGGCATCTGAGACACTGGGTATATCTGCACAGCTAAATAAAACAGGGTTAGGGACAGTTCTCTAACACATAGAATCATAAAATCAGAGAATAGCTAGGGTTGGAAAAGACCTCAAGGTCATCTAGTTCCAATCCCCTCCATGGGCAGGGACACCCCCCCACCAAGCCACGCCACTCAAAGCTCTGTCCAGCCCGACCTTGAACACCACCAGGAATGGAGCATTCACAGCTTCCCTGGGCAACCCATTCCAGTGCCTCAGCACCCTTACAGTAAAAGAATTTCTTCCTTATACCCAATCTAAACTTCTCCTGTTTAAGTTTTAGCGTGTTACCCCTTGTCCTATCACGACAGCCCCTAATGAATAGTCCATTCCCAGCATCCCTATAGTTCCCCTCTTCAGATACTGGAAGGCTGCTATGAGGTCTCCATGCAGCCTTTTCTTCTCCAGGCTCAACAACCCCAGGCTGCTGATATAGTCTGACCACACTCACAGGTGTGTGGTTCTGTGTGGTCCCAACTCAAGAATAATGGGAGGGAAAACAGTCAAGGTTTTCAAAGAGTGAAAATGAGGGAATGTGCTAATACCGTGAGGTATGACATAAGGATGTGTCTGCACCCATGAGCATAAGAAGTCTCCTGGAAAACAGAGTGGAGGACATAATAGGCTGAAAGGAGACAGACCTGGTAGAAATTCATTCACACTACTTATGGGAATGGTCTTTGTCATGACTTAGGCTCTCATGTAGAAAAGCCAAAACTGCCAAAGTATGTACTAATGATTCAGTAGTGTGGAAAACTCTATGGCAGGGCTCACGCCAGCATCCTGACTGGTTTCTTTATGGGTAGAGGTGCAAGCATTGTTGCCTATAAAGACTGCAACCTGTTAGCCTTTAGTCATGCAGCTGCTCTTTGCTTTACAGTCTGTTGAGAAATGTAATCCCAAAACATACTAAGATATAGATTTTCTGGAGCTTTCTTTAACATTGTATGTTATGATTTAATTATGATACAAGTAAAATTTTCTTCTTGTTTATAAGGGAAATACGTTGTGTCAAGACAAGCTAGGTTCTCTCATAAACCATAAGCTATAAAACACATTCATTAGTGTTATGTAGACATCTTGGAAATAAACTTTTCTAAGCTTGCAACTCCTGTAGATTTTCATATACAGCATTATAAGTCATTGTACAGACCTTCTGGAATGAAATGAGCCAACTTCACTAATAGTCTATTGAGTTCTTGCATCTCTATTGTAAATAATTTTAGTTGCAGACTTTTAATTAATGTTATAAATATACTATTTATGATGCGCTTTCGCAAATGACTAGTTCTCTCAACACACATCATGGTTTGGTTTACTGTTTGAGTTTGCCTTGCTGCAGTGGTCAGATGCATTGTGGGTCCCCAAGCAATCACGTTGCCTGTGCAATGGGGGCTCTGCCTTCATGTTCACTCCTTCTCTGGAGATATGGGACCTTACCATCTACTTGGAGTTTTTAGGCATCTAACTTACATGTAAATGGGAGTGTCTGGGGTGAGTAGCATAGAGATAAGATTTATCTAAGGATTAAGTGTCTAAGAGTTAGATGTCTACCCTGAGTCTGTCACTTATCCTCTCTACGTAGTCAGAGGAGGATGGCAACAACATGGATATCTGCTTAGGACCATCTGGGTTACGCACATTCTGCCTGCCCAGTTTTGTCTACCAGCGCTAAAATAAAAGCATTTCAGATTTCTTCCACTGACTTGTAAATGCTAAAAATAAAGGAGATGAATCCCACCTCTGTATAATGAACAGAAACACACAGAGGCCTCCAAGTTTTGCAGGATTTGCTTCAGATAGCTGCAGCTAGACAGTATTAACACTCCCCTCTGTGCTCAGGCTCTGATCCATCCCTGTGGCTGTTTCCATCTTAGAAATGTGCTGTCAAGCTTGGATTTCCAAAAAGAAGGCAGACGACTGAGAAACTTTGATGGGATGAAAGTGCCCATCTGTACCAGGCTCCAGTGAAAAGTCTAGGCTGAGTTTTCAGAGTAATGCCATTCCTGAGGGGTAGGGTTGCATCCAGCAGCGCGTTTTTTTGTAAGGAAAAAGTTTGTTGGCTACTTTGAGTAAGTTCTTACCATGCTTTATGCATTGATTTCCATCAGAGGATCAGAAACATCTGACACACCTCCCCCTAGGAGAGCTCAAAACTCATGTGATGTTAAACATTGTCATGACTTGAGGCTTTCATTTCAGAATGAAAAAACTAAAGCACATTAAATTTTTAAGGAACAAGGAATGTACAGTGACCCAGTAAATCATCTGACAAAATAGAAAGCTACATACATGATCCTGCTGTTAAAGCACCCGTCCAAAAATTAAAAAACAATTAAACAGATTTATATTTTACATAGACAGACTTCATAAAACAGAATTATTTTATTTGCTCTAATTACATCTCTAATTCCCCTCAAAGCATATGAAAAGTCTCACTTTGTCTTGACTAAGTAAATGTGTTTGACTAGTTCTACAGGTTTTACTGTGGCTGTACAGCACCTTGCACACTGTTCCAGTTCCAGCTGATGTTACTGTTGTTGCCATTAAATGGAAAAGCAAACTTGCAATAAGGAATCCCTTTCCAGGACTAAAAGCAAGAACCTGATTCCAGTGCAAGAGTCCTTGATATCAAGTTTTGTACATTTACAAAGTGCATTGGTGTTCCTTGCATCTGTGAAAGCTGTTCTGATGCATTCCTGGAGCCTGAAAGCTCCAACACATGCAATATGCGCATGCATGCACAAACACGCTCACACTCACATGCAAGATAGAGTCTTCTGCCACTTTCTATCTGGCAACATATTAATCTTGTGTTTCACATTCTCTAAAAGCTTCACCATTATAACATAATTACTGCTGAAATTGACCTTTAAAATATATTCCAAATTTCAAATGTCTTTAAACCCCTCAGTGAGCACCATTTTTCAATTTCACATATTGTTTTCTTTTTTTAGGAGAGGCGGGACAAAAGATAGGCAAAAGCATTGGCAAATGAATGTCAGCATGTAACATATGCATATAGTAATGAAATAAAACCTTGCAAAAATTTACCTGGGTGTTCTTAATATCCAGCCTTCAAACAGGTATGATTTCCCTTAAGGCAAATGAAAATGCAATAAGACTAACTAAAATGTTGCATTTGTGTCTCACCCTTCCCTAAAGTACTTCAATCAATCAGTCTAGCTTCACTAATATTTAAATGTATATCTGATACCAGCAATATAAAAGTTCAAGTACTCCTCAGCCTCTAAATATATTTAAACCGCCTTTATTAGAACACATACTTTCCAAAATTTGTATTAGTACCTAAAATTGATTGTGTTTCTAGTTATCCTTAAAGGAAAACATAACCTTGTCTGGAAATGAGATACTGAACTGTGTGTGGAAGCAGACTTCTGTAACACAGCACGTAAAGCTGAAAAAGTACATATTGTGATGCACACAGATGAACTTGTGTATGCACACATTATTGCGCAAATGAGAAGGCATAAAAGCATGTGATGCAACTTCCATCCAACAGCACTCGCATCCAGCTTCATTCCTTCCGTCTCTCTAGTCCCAAGAAAGGGAGTGCATGGGGGGGAGAGGAGAAGGGAGAAAACTCCTGTCTCCTGCAGGAGCTCCTCTGTTGTGATGTGTCCTGGGATTAGGGCATCAAGGAAGAGTGCTGTCCCTTTGGCCAGTAAAAAGCTATCATAGGTTTATTTGGATGGTTGCAGCCGTGGGCTATCCTAGGACTATCCCAGGTGGAAAAAACAGTTCTTGGACCTCTCACTCTGTCTTCTCTCACACAGGGAAGCATATGGTCTCTACACTGGGGCTACTTACACACATACAACTGCTCACACTTGGAAGTACTCACTCAGAGAATGCTTTGCAACCTCATGCTAAGAAAGCCCATTTGAGCTGGGGTGGGAGGGAGAAGGATAAAAAGCAAAAGGGAGCTGTACTCACAGAGGCCCCCAGTCTGTGAAGCACATGCTGCGCTTCAGAGGTTGCTTTGAGTGCGCCACTGGTGCTGAGTGTCTGAAGCCAAGCGTAGCTCTGGCTTTATGCTCAACTTCTCAGGCCCCTTGAGGCGTCTCAGCTCCTTCCTGTTGGCAGAGCTGCCTGCATCCTCCAGCAAACTGATGGGCCTGAACAGCAGATGAGCCGAGCTATTGCCTGCAAGCTTTACAAACCTTCCCTCATGTGTTGTTCAGACCTTTTCCTAACTGGCCAAAAGCAACACCCCAAAGTGATGCAAGTTCAGAGGACCAGCTCCAACCCTCAGAGAGATGCAGGCAATGACAGGCAGGCATTACACCACTAAAGCATGGGTTGAGAAGCTTCCCAATAGAAGTAAAAGTGGACAGTCTCACTGAAAACACGGGGTTTGTGTTCATTTACCCGAGCTGAGGGTCCAGTCCATTATTTCCAATTAGGTTTGATGGAGAATTAATCCAATCTCTAGTGTCAGTTTTCTGTCCCCTGACAGATGCTTATGGCATGACGTACGCTGTAACCTGCTGTCCCACCTTACCTTTCACTTTATGAAAAAATGCCATGCAGAGTCAAGCTCGCTAGAAATGAAGACAAATGAAAATCATCAGAAATCTCATTAGTGACCATCCAACAGCTTTGCTGAAAGGTAGAAGATTTTTGCTTTTCCCTTGTGCACACCTGCTTCAGGCTGTGGGGTTTTATCCTGTGTGTTGTGCCCCCCCTCTTCTCCTTAGTCCCATCTATGGGGTGGTGAGATAATGCAAATGAATTGCTTTGCCTTCTTTGCACAAAGGTTTACATATTGTTCTGTTGGCAATATTTCTGGTATGCCTAATAGATGTAAAAGGAAAATATCTGTTTCTATCACTTACAAAGTTTGTGTATTATCTAACTAGAGTTTTTAAGCCCTCCATAAGAAGTCCTTTTGCCTGCAAATCTTTTATGTTACACTTAGGTGTCCTCATTATAAGGGCTCTACTATTTGACAAGCAATGCTTGTCTCTACAGTCGGTGATGAACACAGCATGACAGGCAATGTGTGCCTCTGTCCAAGGCACTGAATCACAATAAAATGGTAAATTACTGTCTGTCATAGCTAGAAACTGCAGTGACTAATATCCAATTCCCTATTCTACATAAGATGAGGTATGTGGAGGGGGAGGGTGCACTTGGTGGTGGGAACAGCGAGTGTTACACTCCTTTTTACTGAGCCCTTGCAATTGAAAATGTGCCTGAACACTGAAAAAGCATGCAAAAGGGAGATTTTAACAGGAAGAAAAGGATGAATTGCTAGCAAATGGCATTTTTGCTTTAATATTTTTGGACAGCTCAGAATTTGTTCTTGTTTGGGGACCATCAGGATACAGATATTTGCAAATGGGATTCACTCTTCTCACTCTCTGGCAGAAATACGGAATTCAGTTTTGATTAAAATGCAGTAATAATTGTGAGTTGGACTGTGTGTCACTACTGCTCAGAAAGGCCCCCATTAGAGAAACCCCTATTTTAAAACAAGCCGTTCATCATTGGAATATAATTTCCAGTAAATATATTGTTTGTTCAACTGTAATGATAGAGATAATGTTTAAAATTCTTCCCTCATATCTCATTATGAAATAATTGATAGCAACTTGGCCATTTCTTTTCATTTGTGAGGCTTTTTTGCTGTTGTTTTTTCTCCCCCTCTTCCTTTAAGGCAACCTCTTCAAACAATCAATATCAGCAGTTTCAAAAGTGTGGTACAATAAATAAATCTCTCAGACAATGACAGAGAACATACTTATTGTAATATATTTACCATAAATAAAATTGTGTGTGATATTCCTAAGAGCCATTTTACATGAATGCCTTCAAATTTCTTGCAAGGAGAGAGAGAAAAATGACGATCAGGGAAAAGAAAAGGAAAAAGGGATGTATTAAAAAAATTACTTCATTCTCAAAATATATTAAATTTGGCTTGCTCTTTGGTGCCTACAGAGTAAAGTCCTCCCCCCAGCAGAAATACACTGTATGGTTTGATGTTGTTTAATTAATATTTGCCTTCATTGTCATATATATCTGGATTCTCTGCAACCTTTTAAAACAAACCACAATGCTACAGCAGAGATTGTAACTTATCTATTGTCTCACAAAACTCTTTTGGAGTCTTTTCAATGAAATATTATAATGACCAAAATCAATAAGACCAGCTGCTTTTACCACTGAGATCTAGCTTTGAAGTGACTCAGCAAGAACATACTGAAGGGGTTTAAATACCAACACAGGTATGAAATGTAGTTAATGCCCTGCTTGGTGCAGCACAAAATTTCCTATTTTGTAGTCTTTTAATCTAATTTCATACACTGCAATCCAGCATTCCATGCGATATTGAACTTTTGGAGGACATGTATCTACTCCCACTCTTCCCCATCTCTGCTGTCTTTCTGTAAAACTGGATCTCCATCAAGAATGTGGCACCCAGCTTTCTCAAGCCTAAAGCGTGTGCTTTGAATATGTGCGTAAATGATTTGCTGAAGTGGAATCAGGCAGATTGTTAACCTTACATAGAAGCCTTCTTTGACTTTGAACAGAGATGCTTCAGGTATCTACCCAAAAGACCAGAAGAAGGAAGGGCAGATTTTTATGCAAGACTTGCAGTCTGCTAGGATTTGATACTGCTACTGGGACACTGTGGTATAGAGGTGGTAAAATACAGGCAGAAAGGGAGAAAATGTTCTTCCCTGAAATTTTGAATTGCTTAGATCAAAATACTTCTTTGCTGGAAGTCTTGTGTTTTCCTACTGACTTTTGCTGGTGTTATTTAAACTTCAGAACTATATCATTTAAGGAAAAGGAAGAAATAATACCTGGTAGGTGGTATATGCTTTGTTATTAATAGTAATACTTGGCACTCAGATGTCACTTTTCAACTCCAAAGCACTTTACATAATTAACTAATTCATCTTTACCATCCCTGCATGAGATGGAGCTTGTCACTGAGGCAGCACAGGAGCTCATGCATTCACGACTGATGCTGCTCAGGAGCAATCAGGCTACCCAGATAGGACCACTTTTGTCTGAAAAATAGCTGACCTGTCCTAAGAACAAAGCTGCATTAGGACGTTATGCATGGATATGTGCTAAAGGATTATCTACTTTGAAAATATTGGAATGAGTTTTCCCAATACTCACCCCAAAGCTCTGCGTACCCTTGAGGAGAGGGATGCTCTACAAAGCCTGTCCTGGTGACTCCCCCTTCCAGGTCTGTCTCTGCATTCTGTTAACTCCCCAGCCCTCTGGGTACTTGAAGAGGATTTGATACATGTTACCAGTCTCGTCAATGTCTCCACACCTATAGGTTCTACATATCCATTCAGAGCTATCCTCTGACTGAAGTGGCATATGGTAAACAGAGGGTGCTGCTTGGTCCAGTTTTGTTGGAAGAACCCTCATGAAAGGAAATACCATATGAAATCTGCCTTTCCTCCTGTTTAGATTGGCACCAACATTTCTAAACAGATCACAGAAGTGACAAAGTGCAAGCTGGGGACTTGATTGGAGGCTTCTTGCTCCTCAACTGTATTTGCCAGTGTGAGTACATTATTTCCTTCTATTTTATCTTTCTTTTTCCCAGTGGGAAAGCAGAACTTTTGTATAAGGACATAATCCAAAGCACCTTGAAGTCTGCTTCTCTACCTTTTATTCAATGGTTGTATCTATGGGCCAAGTACAGATACTTCCATTCTCTCTGCAAACTACTCAGGAGAACTGTTTTAATCCTTCCAGAAGCTCAGGCATACAATGATGTCCTCAGTGAGTCAGATCCTGACCTTGCACTGTAGATCATAAGGGGCATCTCCCACTGCCGAGCTCAGGGGAACAAACTGAGCAAAACAGTACAAGTTAGTTTGAAGGGACAACACAAGACAGAGACCTCATGTAGGCACCCTGCTGTTTTCTCCTTCTTCCCCATTAATGTATAAAGCTCTAAAAGAAATGACTTTTGTCACAGCCTTCCTGGTGTGGCATAAAAATTAGGCTGCACAATCTTCCCGTGGGGTTAGACATGTGCTCTGCTGAACGTGGGAAGTGATTAACTTTTTCTTTGGTGCATAGCCATTCACACATGCATGGGAGGGGCTCTCTGCAGACAGTGATTTGTCAGAACTTGCAATGAAAGTCAAACCCTGCAATTAGAAGGAGCGGCTGTACTTAAAAGAGAGATGTAGAACATCGCAGCGTGCACTTGGATTTATCATATTGAAAGAACATAGTCCTCTTTCTACGCAGTTGCATTTTTTTGATGAACGGCCTACATTAGGACACCTCAAAGGTGCATTGCATCATTAATTACCAGGGTATATGCTGAAGAGGAAGTTAATAAAACTTGTCTCTTGTATGGAAGTGAGAAATCTTACTACCTGATGATTCCTGATGAAAGAAGATGTTTCTGAAGCCACATGTGCAACCTTGTACAGGTAATAATAGTAAAAGACTCAGGGGAGTCTTTTATGTTTGAGGAGGTCATTTTTCTTTTTGATGTATAGGATACTAATGGCTTTTCTCTCTCTTTTTTTTTTTTTAATTTTTTTTTTTTTTTTTGAGCCAAGAGCCATGGTAAAAATCAACTGGTGATGTTCAGATTTGGAGAGAAAAACAGAAAAGAAACAAAACAGAACAGAATAAAATGGGACAAATACGAGCCTCTCTGGGAGGAGTGCCAGCCGCTAGCTTCACTATTATTATGCTGGAGGATCTTATAAAACTCTAGCCATTAATAATGGGCTGCTGCCAGATATTGATAATTTATTCAAATTGTAGGTCTGGATTTGAGGGAGCAGATGTTCCTCATGCAGACACTTTCAGAAAACGTATTCCAAAGAAGGAAAATAACATTCCATGCTATCAGTAGAGACGAAAGGCACTATTTTAAGTGTGCAGTAAACATCTGGATTGCCTTCTATTTTTACTGCCTCTCAGCCCTGGTTCTCTCCTACCTATCCACCCTTACCACTGGTTGATTGTGTTGTTCCTCTTCATTGCTGTCAAATAAATAAATAAATACTCTGTTTAGTCTCCTGCTTGCATGTGAACATGCCATGACCAACTTTAAATCACTTTGAACAGGAACAAAGCCTCTAAACAGCCACCTATTAGGAAGAATAGAAATTAATTTTGATCCAGCACAAATTCCTCTAGTCATTTCAATGTTTTGAGGCTGCTGCACCCAATATGGGGCTTAGTTTTACCCTCTAGCAAATTCACAGATGTTCTTCCTTTCTTTCTCTCTCTCTGCCTTCATAAGCTAGAGGTAGACTGAGTATTCATAACCCCAAAACCTCACTGGTGCAGATGCTCCAAATTGAAGCAAGCTGTTCTATCATCTTCTCCAGTTGTTGGCTGCTCCATTTGAAACCATCCTAGACATGGTGCAACAGAATGTGCTGTGTGTCCAAAAACTGTTAAACATATTTCCTTGGGCACAGTGACAACTGTTGATGAACACTAAACTGCAATGCTTGCTACCAGTGGTCCTGTTCTCTCCAAAAGAGAAGCCAACATCTAGGACCAAATCCAGAGGTCATAGTGAGATCATATTGCAGAGCTTATACCTAGGAGGTCACTTTGCTTTCTGCAGATCTGTGTGGTACTGCACTACTCAGAAAGATAAGTAGGTCCAAGGCAGCCAAGGGAGCTAGGATGGTGGTCTAATTTTCAGCACTTTACAAATGACTGTACAGACTTACATTTCCAACAAGTCCTGTTTTACAATTCCCTTCCATTTCCAGCTAATCTCGTGCAATAATTTGTCTTCCAACCAGTCACACGTTGCCATCTGTCTCTGTTCCTGACTGATCCCAAGTTGCCATCTGCCCCTGGCCAGCCTTTTTTAGCTATACCCCATTTGGAAAGGTACATTAACAATGATGTTCAAGGGCTTCAGTCCTTCAGACTGTGTAGCCTAAGCCTCTGTCTGACACCTGGCTTTCACAGCATACAGAGACTGAAGGGCACCCTCTTGACCCCTCCTTCACCACTCACATATACAGCTTCCCCCTTTACATTTCGACACAGGGTTGCTTGTTTGCAGACAAAGGCAACCAAAGATGGATTAGTACAGGGAACTGCAAAACAGGATGTGGGATATATCAAGGAAGGGAAAGAATGGTCACAAGCAGTCTATTTGCAAATGGTTTGCAGATGCAGTTGTGGGTCAATGCACATGCTGAATAACCTTAAGACTATTTAAGAATCCCTCTCTTACCTTGTTATTGCCCATTGTCTGTAATGACGGGCATCCAGGGAAGGCTCTTGCAGAGTGAGAGGCTAAAAGTGATTGTGCCTAATTTCCCCCCACTGCTTGAAGTATAAGACCTCTTCATGAAGAATTCCCACTACTTCTGAAGTTTTCTTGCCCAGAGGTCAGTTCCCTTTGTGGGAAAACCAGAGTGTAGCTGTCACAACATTTCTCTGGGGCAAATTGTCTCCATTTTGTCTTCCCTGTGTTTAGATGGGAGCAAAACCCTCCAAGTTTCACTCTGGCAGTGACAGCACTTCACAGTTGGATAGTAGAAGGGGAATGGAGCTGTTAACTTGTTTCCCATCCTTTGCAATGCTGCCTTGGCCTCCTATGCTGTACTTACCATGCATGACATGTGGAAAAGAGTGAAAGGATCAGGGCCTAAAAAGTGTCTTAATTTCCACATGCCCAGTTATCAGCCACTGACTTTGCAAACTTTATTGACTACTGCTGTCTGGTGCTAAGTATCTTCAGTCTTCATTCCAAGTAATGGGATAAAAAACTAAGGGGCAATCATCTAGTTCCATGATGAATGAAGCCCATGTCACTCAGAGAAAATGAATATTTCTTTGCAATAATGACCAGATGGTAGCAAGACTCAGATCCAAATTAAAACATGCATGATAAATGCCAAGAAAACACAGAAAGACAAAAACCCAACCTGGAGTGAAATCTCTCTATAAATCTTTCCCCCCTACAACACAGGCACTTCTAATGGGAATTAAATTATTAAGAGATGTTGCAAGGAGAATACAAATGTGAGAGTCTTCCTCCTTCTTGGAACTTTTTGAAAGAGTATTTCAGCACAGCCAGCTGGCTTTTCTTCTCCATATGAGACAGCACTGGGCTGAATGTGATCTTTCCATGTAAAAGCACAGGCAAAATACTAATCCAGAAAATAAATTATACATTGGAGTTGGCATAGATCAGAATATATCTTGCCTCCTGCAGAGCTGACCTATGGAACTGCTTGCTGCAAGAAATTATTGCAGCTGAAGGTCTTCGAGGCCCTAAAAATAGGGAAATACTTGCAGATAGTGATACCATTCAAAATTATACTAAACAGAACAGATGTCAATAGTGGTTTTACAATATCTTAGTTCCAGGTGGATGCTAAAAATGAATTAATGGTAATAGAAAGAAATGCTCTTATGAAAAATCTAGATTTCTTCTGATACTTTTTCATGAGCTATATGATATGCGAAAGTGCTACGATCATGATAAAGGACAACAAGGACTGCTGTGCCTTATCTTATGCAGCATTTGCATGGATATTTGAAGGAAGTCTGTGTTTTGGCATCTTCCTGGACAACTGCTGGGTGAACTAAACCTAGCCTTTCATTGTCCAGTCAACATATTTTTATTTGTTTATTTTGGATCCTGAAAGACCCCCTCTATGTCCACTTCCTTCTATTTGCAAATCTCATGGTGATACAAAATGGATGGAGTCTCAGGGGGCTGGCTGGCCTCTCCTTGTCAGCACTGACACCTTTCCCCAGCACTAAGTTAATGAGAAATATTAAATTACAGAGGCACATGCATACTTGGAAAGAAAGATGATGTTTGATCCCCCCCAAAACTGCCAAGCTCTATTTAAAACCGGTAACAAATGTTCTTCCCCAGTAAGATGTGATTAGCTTTTATAACTGTGCAGATTGTACAAACACACAGGAGGGAGCTTTTAAATATCATTGATTTGCCTATTTGAAATTATTAATTTCAAATTCGGCTGGAACAACCTTTGCTAAATTACACTGTGCCAGTGGGAGTTAGAGGACCCACAAGTCTAAACTTAACTTAAGAATGTGAAGGTGGAGGACTAAAGAAGAAGAAAAAAAAAGCCCTGAACCAACTAAAAGTCCATTTAAACTCAGTAGGTTTCCAGTTAATTACATTTTCACACCTATCCTAGTAGTTACAGATGTATTTATAATGTATGCCTGCCTCAGTGGTTACTGAATACTGCATCCTCCATGGACTCTATGAGGCAGGGTTTAGTTCCTACATCTAAAAGACCTTCCATTTTAGTTGCAGTCACATCCAAATACTGCCTGGGTTCAATTGTAATGCTCAAACTAATTTCCTTCTCTTCCCTTTTCTCCCCCGCTTTCCTCCACTCTTCTCCCCTATATAAAGGAAACAAAGAGATGCAATATGTGGAGACATCATTGGTAACTGGAGAAGCTTCTTTGAGGATGTGCTCATAACCTGGCTGCGTAGGGGAACAGATCCAAGTGACTACTCATCGCAGCATTCCCACCCTATCCTCACAACATACCCCATCTCTCTCATGTACTGATACACCAATTCATCCCCTTTACAGCTTCTTCCCAGGATGGGAATGCACCCTTTTCTCTCTGAAGGATTTCTTTTCCTTCTTCTTAACCTTGTGCTATCTGCTCTCCGTGTTGTAGGTCCCACATGGGGGACCATGCCTGAGTTTTAGCCCTTCATTACCAAGTCACAGCTGGTGACCCCTGGCTCTTCCAGAAGGCGGTTGCCCTATCTTGTGTTCTAGGAGGAGACCTATCACCCTTTGGACTTATCTTTTCCTCTCTGCTGGCTCTAAAGGGAGCTGCAGGTGACTAGCTCTCCTATAGCTCAGTCACAAATAAAGTTTCACAATACTTAACCAAACCAGATGAAGCCCACCTTAAGAGATTTGCCAGGATCAGTTGGGAAGCCTGTTACCGAGAGAAGGAGTGAATGTCAGTACATCGCAGGAGTGAAACCAGTGTTAATGACACTACTTGGTATCCCTGAAGGTTTCCTGCACCTTTAGGATGGAGGAACAAGAAGTGGAGGTAGTCTTTGTTCTGCAAATCCTCTCCACTCCACTGTCTGTTCTTGTGGAATAATGAACTTTTTCTGAGCTTGTTTCCTCAGGCCATAAGTCCCAACATTCCTGAGGGGTACTCTAGGAAACCTCATTATCACACTTAGCCTGTATGCATTTGGCCTTCCTCAGTATCTTGCATATTCATCTAGAGCCATATGAACAACAGCTTCCCACTGAAGTAAGAAGCTCTAAATGAGCATCAGCTCTGAAATACAAAGACTTGCAGCATAGTCGAAAGTTTCTCAAGGTCTCCATAGAAGCAGCTTCTGCAAAAGCTGTGGTCATCACATATTGCAGCCATCTTTCAGTTGTAGAACTAGGGATGCTTCCTCAGCTTGCTTTCCTGACTGTACACCTCAAGTGCAGGCATTAAGACAGACTTCAGAAACAAAACCAACAAAAACCAAAGTGATCATGTACTTAAATTTGCCCCCCTGAGAAGAAAATGACAGGAGAGGCTGCACTGGAGAGAGACTAGTCATATCACTTAATGCATGTCTAGAAGGCACTCTACTACGCTGGTGTTGAGGATGGGATGAAAACCTATTTGGAACACAACAGCACTCAAGAGATTATTCATAGCCACAGCATAAACAGTGAAAATTTACTGGACTATACAGACCACCCAAGTGTGCAACTAAATGAGCTTCATAGTAATGAAATTGCCATATCCCTCTGAATTGTACCTCAGTACAAACCCTGCTGTTTCAAAAGCAAATTTAGACTTGATGGTAGGAGACCAGGTGATTAGAATACAAGCCATAAAGAGAAGATAAACCATCTAAGTTGATAAGGATAGTGTGGACTGCTCTGACTGAGAAGAAGCAGTATGTGCATTCAGGGAGACAAACAGGTTGTGGAAATATGGCAATGTTATAGCTAAGGTGGCAGAAACACTCACCTGAGGCGATATCGTACTATCTGAAAAACCAACCTGTGATTGCTGCAAAAGGCAGCTATTCATCTGGTGTCAATCAGTATAGCTCCATTGATGTCAGCCTCTTTCCTCGGCTGTGTAATGTGCCATTTGTTCACTAATATAATGCAATATAATTTCACACTTTTTTAAACTTCAATGGAGTTACACAGGCTTCCATCAAGTGAGGGTTTGGTTGACAACCTTGTGATGCACATTCAGAAGAAGGCAGAGTTACGATTACAGAAGCAATCTTTACCACCTTCCGCCATGCCTAAGTGTTTGACTGCAGAGTCACAGCATAACCGTGGTGTGGTTTCCTCCTAAAACACATCAGCCCATTCTAACCCCTTCAATTTACAGTCCTTTCCCTGCAGGTCTCAAAGAGCTTTGTGAATGCAGCCAAATGCAGCCTCCCTACCCAACTATCACAGCTGATGTGCAGGTGGCAAAAATGACGCAGGAAGGTGTTGGCTAGTTCACAGAGGTCACACAGGTTGCCTCTTTCTTCTTGCTGGTTTTTCACTTTCTCCCTGATTGCACTTTCACCAGCAGCAGTCAGCATAAAGCCATAGCCAACAGGTTATTGTTCCTAGAGGTAGTTCTAGAAGGTGGGTAATGAAAAAGCACCATGTTTCTCTCAGTGCCCAAGGAGGGAGTTTGTGTAAGGTGTTATGCTCTGGTTGGCCTATTGTTTTGCTACCACTGCACAGACTCGCACAGTGCTAGCCCTGGCCAGCTAGCAGTCTCATAGACAATACCTGGGCACATTTTGGGGGATACCACAAGCCAAGAACCTTTCTATTAGGAAGAATGGATGATGCCACGTGGTTTTAGGGAGAAGAGTGTTTTTAGGTGCATGGGCATGAATTGTGTGAGTTCACTTTTCTGCAGAAAAAGAGGGCTCTGGGACTAGAGCAGAGGCAGCTGCTCAGATATCCCTCTCCTGGCACTAACATTAGCACAGTGACTTCGCCTTTTTCTCTCCAGAGCTATCCAGGTGAGGCACCTCTACTGAGACACAGGGACAAAGTCCTACAGAGTGGTTTGCAAGGGGGAGGCGCCTCTTGAGGTGCTGGCCAACCAAAGGTTGAGTTTGTCATGCCCAGTGTCAGCTCATAGCTACTGGGTGCTGAGGCCAAGTGCGGCTGAGCAGTAGGAGCTCTCCCTGAGGGAGCAAGTCTCAGCCACTCTCCCTGGCTGAATGCTTACTCAGCAAACGGGAGAATGGGAAGAGGGAAAGAAAACAAGGAGAGAAAGCAAAAAAAAACCCTACCAAGCCAAACAAAAATGTTTTCAATTCTTGCCAGGAAAAGAAAGATTGGAAAAGACATCAAGTCAACACTCATTGATTCTCTTTTGCTATAACCATTATATAGAGCCTTCCAATTCCTTATGTTTTCCTGATTGGCAAATGATACCTGAGCACTTTAAACCAAAGTCTCTGGGCCACCCTCTTCCATCTTTTCTTTGAAGATTATTATTATTGTTTTTTTTCTCCTCATTGTTTTTAAATCACTCTCTATATAACAGTTGTTTTTCACATTAAATAACGTCAGATGAGAGCTCGCCATAGTCAGAAGAATGAAACTGTCATCTCTAATTTGCCTGGCAGAAGCTGTGTTGACAGGAAGTTGTCTGTTGTTTAGAAATAAAATAATGCTCTGAGGAGAAGTGCAGAAACTTAATAGGACTTTAAAAACAACAGGAGCCATGGGGACTGCAGATGGTTCCTAGGCCTAAGGACTAAATAAACAATGATTTTATAGGCAAGAATGTAGCCTAGGGGAGATGGCCTCTAAAGAGATGTTCACACATATTGTGTCCAACATCATTAGACTACCCTGTGGGAGCACACGTTCGGCAGTTAAAGACATTTTGAAAAGAAAAAATCAGCCTCAAAAGATGCTTTAAATGAACAGGAGGTGGAAGAGCAAACTGTCTGAAGAACTTCGTGCAGCTAAATGACTCACCAAACATCTGTCTTGGGGACCAATAATTTGAAACTGATTGACTTACTGGGTGTAAAGTATATAGATAAATGTAAAGGAAAAAAATAAATAAAAAGCATCTAAAAGGGAAAGTGGGATTTGCTGCTGGAAAACAAGAGACGGGCTTGGTGAGGAAGGGGGGTCAGGAGAGGGTAGATTCATAAATAAATAGTGATAAAGGCAGCGGGGATGCACTTTTCCCGAGGTCTGGAACGCGCACCTCCCATTCACTCTCTCTCTGAGGTTTCATTTAAGCCTGGCACATCTGAGTGCAGAGATTAAGAAAAAAAATAGAGAAAGAGACAACGTGATATTCACTGATTGAAAAAGCAAACAGGGGGACAGGCTTCGAAAGAGCTCCAGCGCTGCGATTTTGAAAATAAGGGCCTTGCAACACCAAGTGCAATCTTCTACCCAGGGCTGCTAAACCTTTTCTACGAAACCATTTACATTTATAAGACCTTCAATCATGTGTGGGGGTTTTTCTTTCCCTGTTCCCCTCTTTTCTGCCTCCCACCCCACCTCCTCCTCTCCCTCTCCTTTCTGCAGAACACTCATTTCAGACTCTTTTGTTACACCTGTTTGCAAGTGGGTATTTTGCAGTTAACTTCAGCTGGCCTCTTCATATTTACAGCTTTCAAGACAGGCAGAAGGTGGGGTGTGGGGGAAGAGCCCAGCCAGGCTTTTCATAAAGAGGTATGGTAAATTCTATGTCTAGCATTTTCTGGCTGGAGGGTTTGCTGCAAAGAAAGGAATATCGATGTTGCAGCTGCTGCTGGAGAGACCTTTTTCTGTTACGAATTGAGAAGAATGGCGAAACCCCCATTGTGTTAAAACCAGACCCTTATTTTTTAAACTTGATAGCTGTATAAATAGATCTATTAGATTCCAAACATTTTCTTACATTAATTACCTGGGAGCAAGCTTGCATTTCTAAAGTAACAAGTTATTTTATAACTGGAAAGATCAGAATTTTTCTCTTAGGAACAACGTCAAAACACAACTTCTTTACAAATATCTGAGATTTGATTCTGTATCCTCCCCTTTCATCCCCAGGTGAGAGGCACTTTTTTCAATGCTCTGTCCTTTTCCTAACAAACTTAACAACAAAAGGAACCATCAAAGCCAAGCAAAATACAATCTAGTGGAAAATTTGTGACCCTCTCACTGGACAAGGTCTGCTTTTGTTATCCAATCTTACATTTTAGCCTTCCCCTGGAGTTGGCAGTTTAATTGATATGAACCAGGTTGACCTGTTTTTTTGCTCATTTGAGGGTACTTGGATCATATTCTATGTCCCTTGAAGCAGTAGAAAAATAGCACCAGTGCTCTTGAAACTAACAGGATGCTCATCACCTTGAGTTTGTAAGACGAACACTAGATAAAGAGAATCAATAATCTATCTCAGAACAGCAAAAACATCAGAGCAAGCCCTTCTACACAACCCTCAAAGGCTCACAGTGAGTCACCATCAGCAAATGCGGATCTTGTTTATGCCTCTCACACTATCAGGATAACACGCTAGAAATAACAGTGCTATTTAGATCTCGTGTAGTGTTTGTAGGAGAGAAACAAGCTTCTCAAAGCTCCCAACAAAGGTGGATGAAGCATCACTCTCCCCACTTTGCAGTCTGGGCAAAATCAGGACCCTCAAGAAGGGGCTGGGAGTCAAGCTGGAGACTCCAAATGAATTGCTTAGTGCCCTGCCACCAGCCCATGGGCCTCTCTACTACCTATGTCACTGAAGGCATTAGTTGGGCACCAAAGGCATCAGTGAGGAAACCAGCTTTGGCTGCAGGCAGTTTGGGTGTACAGCCATTTCCAGCACTCACTTTTGAAAGCACCTGACCTCTTTCCACAAGTGCTCTGTTCTCTCGAGCCAACCTTAGCGATGCCAAGACAGAAAGGGTGATTCCTAACACTGAAAGTCTAGAACATTTTTAGAGAGGGGGCAAGTGGGTACTTCAGGATTGAATGGGCATTGAGGAGCAAGCTTGGCTCTGTCCCTACTGTTCAGCTACCATCTCTCATATGTGGTCTTCATTTCCTCTCCTACATCAGTGTTTTGAAATGTGGGTCCCTGAAATTAAATGCCTAAGTCCTTATTCAGACATCAAAATAGTTGTCCTTCATCTTAAAGTTGCTAAGCAACCATTACTCATGCACGAACCAATGGGATCTGCAAATGCTCAGCAGTACACACCACCTCCAATGAGCAGGCCACTCCTTTGGTCCCTAAGTGTTGGAGAAGGTTGTGGCATTTAAGCAATGGAAGAGGAACTTTCTAATTTTGGTGTATTTGCGCCTCAGTGTTTCCTTCTGTGAAATGAATATTGTACCTCACTGAGCATGGGGAACATTCCTGCAGTGCGTTTGCAAACACCTCAGGCTCCTGGGGTAAGGGAAATTACAAGGAGCAGCGTCAATATGAACACTGTGGTTTAGAAGCTAAGAACCTGATAACACAAAGTCTCCATGTTGGTCTGCATTAGTGATTGAGAGAGGTCCCAACACCATTTACCTTCGCAGTCATGAGAAAATCGAGAATCTGCACATCTTTCATCTTGTCCAATCTCCTGAATAACCCAAACTGAAATATTTCACCCATCAGCTTCTGTCCAATTTGAACCAGAGCATCTCTTTAGAGGGGCACTTAACTGTAAATTTTGTCCACAGTTTCTTTTGCCCCTTGCACTGCTATCAGGGATATTAGTCAAGTGAGCCTCACAAAAACACCAGTAAGGTCATCTGCTGCCTTTATGAGCATTTCATAAGCATAAGAGAGAGAAAAGGTCCCATGGTTCAGATCAAGTAGAACCTCAGCAGAACCAGGAGTAATGATGAGATACAGGGTTTCATAGTCTGCTCTGCAGCATGTCTCTGGTGGGTGAAACAGTCCTCAGTGGATGAGGAGAGTGCTATCTGGTACAAGGCAGTAGATTAAAAAGCTGTAGACAGTGAGGTACACCGTGGTCAGTGGTGGGTAAGAACAAAAAGCTTTGTATTAAGAAAAGATAGGGGATGAGGGGATATTATGATGGCCATGCCTCAAGAGAAATCACAGCACTTGATCTATCTCATATATTCCTGGCCATTTCAGAGGAATTCTTATTTCCTTGCTCATCCAAGACTCTTCCCAAACTCAAAAATTCCTCCCTTTTTATTTTCTGTCTGCTTTTGCCACCTCTGCCTTAGACTGGGTTTAAGTAGTGCAGGAATTTCAAATAAATGAATACCCCACTATTTTGAAAGTGCCAGATGTAAAGGAAAAACTGTGTTTGGTGAAAGAATTTGAAGCAAATTCTGAGACAGAGTTGTTCAAGTGGCTCCAGCTCTCTGGCCTGACCCTACTCCTTCTTCCCATATTTTGTAGAAAATAAATATGGAGAGATTCCAATGTGCAGGGACAGGAGGAAGCTGTGACATATAAAATGGCAGTTTCTGCTAGGCTGTGCTTGCACAAACAATCCCCTGATGCTCATGAGGGGGAAAAATACAGGAAGAGAGAAAGCAGAAGCTATAAGCAGCGTGGCTATTTTCAGGTCCCGTTCCAGTCAAAACTGGTACTAAATTATTTACCAACCAATTGTGTGAAGGAATCAAATCCAGTGGCATCCATATGTGGCACTCACAACCTACTAACTGCATTAATGCAGCTGAGGATTAAGAGAGATTTGAATCAAAGTAATGGGAAAGAAATCATGTGCTGAAGTATTTAGATGTAGTCACTTTTCATGCTGCTTTGATGCTTAGGGACCCATCTTCCCCCTTCCCTGGCAAGTGGCTGCAGCCAGTTACTAACCATTGGTGCTGACAGCTTCCAGCTCAGCCAAGCTTCCATTTTGGAGATCGAATTTACAGAGATGCAGCTGGGTCCAGGAAAAAAAAAAAAATGTAAAAAGAAAAAGAGATTAAAAAACAAAACATAAACTACAAGAAAATAGACAAAGAGAAAGGAAAATAAACCAGCAGCGCTTTGGGGACTACCTGAATTAGTAGCAGGGTGCTGGCAATGGGAAGGGGAAGTCTATTAAGGTTCTCCCAAGTTTTCCCAGATGATTCTGCTAACCATCCAACATCTTCTGTTGGATTAGTTCCTGATGGGATGGGGAAAAAAATCTGAATTGCAATAAGGCAGAGAGCTGGAGCGGTTAGTCAGTAAATGAACAGCCAACTGCTGCGATTGTAGAGACAAAAAGTCTTCTCCTTGACTGAGGGAGGAGATGGAGGGAAAGGATCTTATGCTTTGGGAAGGAAAAGGGGGAACTGGTGACTGAACCTAAGATGCCCTTTGTCCTTTCAGCAGTACCCAGGAGATGCTATACCAAAGAAGCCCTACAGAGATGCAAGTTTAATAGCCTACCTCCCATACTGATAGGTTATACCAGTGTTGCATGGTGAATGAGAGATCTGAGCATGGCACATTCCATGTCTTTGCTTTCTGCTCCACAGCTCACCCACGCTGAGGAAGAGCTGGATGAATGAGGATTCATCATAGGATGAATCAAACACAGCAGCCACAGAGGTGAGATTTTAGCAAGGACATGTAGTGACAGGACAAGGGAGATCAGCTTTAAATTGAAAGAGGGCGGATTTAGATTAGATAAAACAAAGAAATTCTTTACTGTAAGGGTGGTGAGACACAGGCAAAGGTTGCCCAGAGGAGCTGTGGCTGTCCCATCCCTGGCGGTGTTCAAGGCCAGGTCAGACGGAGATTGGAGCAACCTGATCTAGTGGAAGGTGACCCTGCCCATGGCGGGAACTAGATGATCTTTAAGGCCCCTTCCAACCCAAACCATTGTGCTATTCTATGAAATAGGTAAATGCTGTATTACCTTGTATATATCCCAGCATCCCATTTATTTGTTGTTGTCTTCCTTTTTTTTGTGAGCAAGAAGAAGACTGGACTTTGGGATCATGCAACATCTTAACACACTCAATGAGGAGGATTTGGAGATGGATGTCCAAGAGGTCTGGATTTGACAGTGGGCTTCATCCCATGGATCATCACCCAGACAACACATGGAGTGTTGTTTGATAACATTGTCACTGAGGAGGGTTATCTCTGCAGAGCCTGTAAACCAAGGACACAGTCTGGCTCTGCATAGTTAAACCCTTGAAGTCATCATGCACTCAGCTCACACACGGGCCTTGTGTTACAGGGAGAGTGAAACATTAGCAAAGACATTGAGGTGACATCTCTTCTGGGAAAGTTACACTGGGATCTTTTTAAGCTCTTTTTGGACAGCAGCCACTAGAGATGGGCTGGACAAGGGAGCTCTGGTGAACTGCTTGCCTGAAGGACACCAGTTCCGAGCATGCAGACCTGCAATCCGCTGGCACCTCTCCCTGAGCCATGTTAACTGCAGGCTTTGTAAATCTGAGCCTGAGTTCTTTACTCGCTCCCAGTACCCTATGCAATGTGAGATTTTACATGGCAATCAATGAGACAGGTTCCATGGGTTGTTTTTACTTTTGCCTGTAAAAGGTGTCAGGATCAGACCTTAATGGTGGCAGAAGAAGGAGCCAAGAAATGCATGCCGGAGTTGAAAGCTACGAAAATAGCAACAGTCTGGACTTCCTCCAGATCCAATAATAAATGAAATCCAATAGGACTTTTCACTCATTTCATCTTGCAAAAGTTACTTTTCCTCTATCTTGTGAAAACTCTGTAAGTCAGATCTATACATCTCTCTTGTAATTTGCATAGGACAGGAAACTGAGGCATGGACAAGAAGGAGAGGGACATAGATTCATATAATCATTAAACACTTAGGATTGGAAAGGACCTTAAGACCATCCAGTTCCAACCCCCGTGCCATGGACAGGGACACCTCACACTAAATCATGATATCCCAGGCTTTGTCCAACCTGGTATTGAACACTGCCATGGATGGAGCATTCACAACCTCCTTGGGCAACCTATTCAGTGCCTCATCACCCTTACATTATTTGACTTGTTCTGGGTAGTTTGGGTTCACACAGGCACCTTAACCTCAACCTTTTCTCAGCAATGTGCCAAATGAGCTGGATGAAGTCTCTAGGGCTGGTCAGTGTCAGTTGAAAACAGTACTGCTTACGGGATGAGATAGATGCATTGTAGTAACTGGGTGTAGTGAGAGCTGTGAGAGCTGAGTGTACGCACCTTTGCCTAACTATATGCAACACCAACGATAACCACAGATTTTCCAAACCACCCAACACCTCTCAGCAAATCCTGTTTGAAAACAACAGTCCATTTCTGTCTCATTCTGTGTGAATGATTAATGCCATGGCCTTGCACGTACAGACAGGGGCTCATCAATTTCTTTAAATGGCGATGGCTCTCGAATGCTTTGCCTAATTTCAATGAATTTGCAAACCCCATTTCGTTTTACTTGAGCCTGTCCCCTAAGGGCTTACATTGTGCAGTTTCTCTGAAAATGTGTATTGCTTTAGATCTGAGCTTTGTAATCAGTTAACCACATACTTAGCAGTGCTTGTCATTTGGGATTTTGGTTTGGCGCTTTTTTTTTCCGAGTCTTAAATCTTATCAAAACGTGAGTCCTAAATAAAATTACTCCTGCTAACTAGCAGTCATGGAGTCATTACTGGAAAGGGCAGCTAGTGGAGGATAGCAAAGCTGAGCTCAGTGCTGCTATTTGGAACAGACAGCTTTGTACTCAAATAAAAAAAGAAGTCACTGAGTGTTTAAATTCTGTTTTTCTATATCTCTTAGCATGCAGCCTGATTCTTCTCTAGAGTGGAACAGCTGATTCAAAACCAAACTGACCTTCTTTGGTTAATAGTAATAACATGAAATTCATGGGCATCTCCTTAATGAAAGGAAGCATGCAATATTGTGTAGGAGTTATTACATTCCTTTAGGCCCACACCTTCGGAAGCAGGGTACAAACAGTAAAACCCAAAATATTGAAGAAGAACATAGAATCATAGAAACATAGAATAGCTAGGCTTGGAAAGGACCACAAGATCACATAGTTCCAACCCCCCTGCCATGGGCAAGGATACCGCCCAATAAACCCTGACACCCAAGGCTCTGTCCAACATGGCCTTGAACACCACCAGGGATGGAGCAGTCGCAACTTCCATGGGCAACCCATTCCAGTGCCTCACTGCTGTTGCAGTAAAGAATTTCTTCCTCAAATCCGATCTAAACTTCACCTGTTTAAGTTTAAACCTGTTACTCCTTGTCCTATCACTGCAGTCCCTAATGAAGAGTCCCTCCCCAGCATCCCTATAGCCCTCCTTCAGATACTGGAAGGCTTCTATATGGTCTCCACACAGCCTTCTCTTCTCCAGGTTAAACAGCCTCAACTTTCTCAGCCTGTCTTCACACAGGAGGTGCTCCAGTCCCACGATCATCCTCGTGGACCTCTTTTGGACTTGTTCCAACAGTTCCATGTCCTTTTGATGTTGAGTACACCAGAACTTCATGCAATACTCCAAGTGAGGTCTCACGAGAGCAGAGTAGAGGGGCAGGATCACCTCCCTCAACCTGCTGGTCACACTCCTTTTGATGTAGCCCAGGTTACAGTTGGCTTTCTGGGCTGCGAGTGTACACTGAAGCCTGTTCATGTTCATTTTCTCATCGACCAACACTCCCAAGTCCTTCTCCATAGGGCTGCTCTGAATCTCTTCTCTGCCCAACCTGTAGCTGTGCCTTGGATTGCTCAGACCATACTTTTCACTTATTTAGACTCTTAATCATCTTATCTAGCTGATTAAATAAAAAAAAAAAAAAAAGAAGCAGAAGTTTGACTGAGTGAAATAGGTAATAGGGAAAATTTAAATACATTCAAGGATCTGATGTGGTGCCAAACCAGGAGTCAGGTAGAGAAGGAGGTATAGCTTAGTTTTCCCTTTGTACTACCTAGGTTCCTGCTCACCTGTAGCACACAGTGAATAGACATCAAATTCGCAAATGACACAAGGTTTGACTCACAGTGTAAATTAATCATCTTCCTACTTTCACACTTTTGAGGTGCTGAAGCATGTCCAAAGAATGGCTACAAATCTGGTGAAGGGTCTAGAACACAAATGTGGCGAGAAATGGCTGAGGGAAATTGGGGGATTTAATCTGCAGAAGGGAAGGCTCAGGGAGGACCTTATCGCTCTCTACAACTGCCTGAAAGGAGGTCGTAGTGAAGTGGAGGTCGTTACTTCTGCAAGTAGCAAGTGATAGGGCAAGAGGAAACAGTTTCAAGCTGCATCAGGGGAGGTTTAGACTGGATATTAGGGGCAATTTCTTCACCAGAATGGTGATCAGGCATTGGAAAAGGCTGAGCAGGGCAGTGGTGGAGTCACCATTCCTGGAGGTATTTTAAAGATGTGCAGATATGTTGCTTAGGGACATTGTTAAGTGGTGGATTCGACAATGCCAGGTTAGCAGTTGATGATATTGATGCTTTTAAAGTTCTTTTCCAACCTAAACAATTCTATGCTTCTATCCTAGCACGATATCACAGGAACAGATACTGACCCTGGAAAGAAAGCCTGGATTAAACTCAGCAAGAAAGGTTCAGATATGAGTTCCTATTTCAATATTTTTGATATTTTTGGCCCATATCTGACCATCCTAAACACTGACACAACTTGGAACAAGAGCCTGGGACAGCCTTTACTCTTCATATTATTAAATTTCCATCTGCTGTCAGATATCACCTTTAATTTTGTTTTTACCCCTTGCACTTGAGAGCTACAGTTTGAGTAACAAAGGCTGTACAAAACAGAAATGAATCATAGAGGCAGGTTAGGGTGAACAGCTCTTGTATTAGTCACAAAATCCTGAAGAACAAGATGAATTACGTGCATGCCAGTCGTTGGGAGAAGATTCATTAGACCACTAGGCCTTGAGCTTGGTTAAAATCACACTCTTTTAAATCACCCTAGAGAGGTTTTCTGGTGCAGAGGATAACTCACTAGAGACTGAAAGAGCTGGGGTCTAGGCAGGCTCTGACACGGTCAGCAATATGACCTTGGAAAAGTCGTTTTCACCTCTGTGCCTTCTTCTCTGCTCTTTCCCTCTTATCTTCTTTGTATGGCCTGGCAAAATCTACAGATCAATAGCTACTGTATCTTATTAGGTATAAATATGTCACTTGGGACCCTCAAACCACTTGTAGAGAGAGCCTGGAGTTGTTACCAAAAGGCAAAATCAGTGATGCTGAGCCCACACATGCATAAATTGGCAGAGAAACCACAATATTAAAGCATGCTTCCTATTGCAAAAACATTTCAGAATGACAAAATGATGAGGGAGTTGTACTCATTTTATTCATGAACACCATGATTTACTTAGTCAAGCCAAAACTAAATGGAAAGATGGAGGTAAGGAAACATGAAAGAGCTGCGCCTTTACCTGCCATATGAAAGTCAAGGCTGGCCTGGTAGCTGCAGAAATTATTCAGAGCTTTCAAGAGGCAACAGATAGACAGGTCAGAGGCTCCATGTAACCAGCAAGATGCAAGGAACTTATTAAGCGTTATGTATAAACAAATACAAAATGAAATTAAAAAGAAAAAAGATCTGAAATCAATACTCTCTCAAATACCTGTCTTATCAAGCCTGGCATGTTGATTGCAGTCCAACCAAAATGACCTGCTCTGAATGATTCCCAATCCTTTTCTCCTTCATTTTTATTTTTTCATTCCTGCACTCGGATAATCTTTTATTGATATGATACACGCTTGTAAGAACAATGCTGCAGAGATAGTGGGCTTGCACCATTTCACAGACAATGTCATCTTCAGGACTTCAGCATCCTGTCTACCAAAAGTACAGAGGAACACAGGCAGGATTTGCAATGGAGCCTAACACAAAACCAAACTTAAGTAGGAGTTGAGAAGCCCAGGAAGGCAATTAAATTTGCTGTGCATAGGCTGCTAGGAAGCAGGCAAGAAAGGAGGTTTTGTGCTCAGCAGTGTTAATTTACATCAAGGTATGATCCGTCTCTTTGTTTATTGCTTCCATTTTAACAAAGGTGAAACTGGAGCTCAGAGGAACTAAATTCAGAAGGAAAAAAAAAATCCCAGACTCATAGCCATCTTGCTGTAACTGAAGGGAACTAGTGAACATAATCAACCAATGAGGGTAATTAACCATTAAGACTAAGCACATGGCAACTTCTCCATTGCTCTGAGACTGTTCAAGGCAGTTAGATATCTCTGGCTGAGCCAGAGGCTGCGGAACAGATGTAGGAGTCACTAACTGAAATTCTGCACTGTGCAAAAGGCCCGGCAGAGGTGTCAAACCAGAGAAGAAGAGCAAAAGTGGGAAGAACTGTCGTTATTTGTACTAGCCCATTGCTTTATGCTCCCAATGCAAGTGTCCAGAGCTTACCTATACAGTTGCAGCTCTACCTCTTTTCTGGCTAAGGAGTTACAGCTTCTGCATACACCTGGAATTTCTGAGTTTTCCATCCGAAGTTTCTTCATTAACATAAAAATAATAATAATAAATAAACTCCTCTCTGCTTGCCTCATGTTTTACTCTTCATCTCAAAGTAATTCACAAAGGAATGCCAAGTGTATTTCCTGGTATTATTTGGACATGATAACCAAACTGATTTAAATTAAATGATTGTATGAATGCCTTGCATGTATCCAGCAACTCATGAGCCATTACACCCTCTAATTGTATGACTTTGGCATGCTGGATACTATGAGGGGACATCACCGAAAAATCATGGAGCTAAACAAGCAGAACCTGAGGTCTGAAATACTTCAGAGCTATAGGATGTTTCAATTTGATTCAAAATCATGCACATTAGCTGTGTTTAGGGAAAGCCTTGTCCATTCCTTGCTCAGATGGATGAAAAGATATTCAGGCAGAGAAGATTTTTATGCCGTCGAGCAGCAATCTAAAGTCATTAATGATCTTTGATTCCAGTTAAAGCCTTCCATATCTGCCGATTGTAAGGGGTCACAACAAGTCTCTCCACTGGCTTTCTCCCCTGTCACATCTTTGGACCCCATGCGCCAAATTCTCATAACCTTGTCAGTCCCTCACACAATATCTTTTCCTTATCAGATACAATCCCTTCCTCCTCTTTAGCTTCACTACCAATGTGCTCTAAAAGTTTCCTTTAGCTCCTTACAGCTGTCCATTTCTTTCTGGTGTCCTTAAAGCCTCCCTCAGTTTCTCATATGAGGCATTTTTTGTTTTATCTGCAGGTGCTCAAGGTTTACTCTGGGGCACACACATGATTTTAGGATTTTTAAAAGAGGCTCTGAACCAGCACATGCTTTTGAGAGCACCCACTCTATAAGCACCTCACCTATTTAGCAGCCCATTACTTGCCAAATGGAATCTGTGGGCTCCCACACATTATTTGTTGTCCTTAAAATAAGCATTTTGGGTCTGCAGCATGCAAAGCATGCCGAGAGACACAAAGGACAAACCTGAAAGGACTGCCAGTCCAAGGAAAACATTTCTCTTTTCAGTGCTTCCACATTTTTTTTTTTTCATACTTCTATCCCTGTCCTATTTACATGACAAAAGGAAGTGAAAAGGTCCACAAAAATATCAGAGAAACTTGGAAAGTATCCAGGAAAAGCAGATCAAGGAAGAACCTGATAAGGATGATGGGGTCAGTCTAGGAAACCACCCACAGTAAGAACTGAGGGACAAGTTCCAGAATATATACCAAGTAATTTCTTCAGCATCAGTGCATGGGTTTTTTTTTTTTTTTTTCACAAGAAAGGCAAATGCAGAGAGGTTGGGATCACACCTGGATCTGTTGCTGGGAGTTATGAATGTTCCTGTCACTGAACAGAGCTAAAATGGGATTACCAGTTTACATTACCATCCTTGCACAGCGGACTGGATAAGCTATCCAGGAGCAGGTCAATTTCAAACAGGGCCCAGAAACACCACTCAGCTCTCAAGTACATGCACAAAGGATAGGACAAGAGCACCAGCCTTTAAATCACTGCAGACCAAGATCATATCATCCAGCAACCATCATCCTTCCAAATATAGACGAGGATTCACTGACAACCTCAATTTCTTATCTTCACTCCTGACCTTTACTGAGTTACACAATTGGTTTCCTGAACTGAAGAGAACTCAGATTCACAGTTTACTATGCACTGGCTGTCTCTACTTTTATGGTTTGCACTTTTACTTTATTATCTTTAATTTTCTTCTACCAACTCTTGAGTGGGTATTAGAAAGTCAATACAAAACCTATTCCGGCCTTTTATTCTAAAATAACAGCACTAAGCTTGTTTATTTACACTGAGACAAGATGATATTTGTGACAGCCTTGTCAATAGTTCAATGGCATGAAGCTAACTTTTTTTTTTTAACTCAACTGCGCTTTATTTATGTGTGTCTGTCTGTCTCTCCAGATTAACTCTTGTCTTCCAGAATCAATATCAATATTCTCCAAAGTGTTGAAAAACACTTGGTTGACAACAACTGCTGAGCAAGGCACATGGCCTCGGAATGCCTCACCCTAGGTTAGAGGTGTGCTGATTCCCACCAATGAAGAGTCAGCTACTCATGCACTGAATTTACAGTTCTCAGCTTGCTTGGTGGAACAGGACCACTTGGCAGAACTTGGTTTTGCCAGATAACAGGGAGTAATTGGGAAATTATTAAGTACCCATGTGAAGGACCCCCAGTGCGCCCTCTTCTCTGCAAATACAGACTCTTGGTCTCCTACCATAATGTTCTAGTGACCCTGCTGCTGTGGACTGATATTTATTTTCCTGGGAGGAGCTGAGAAAGCAAGACCAAGCAGGCAATAACTGCACAGTGGTCCCTTTGGGAAGAGGTAAATCATTCATCCTCTCTCTTATAGAACTTTGTGTCCTAAGGCAACTTGAGAAAAAAAAGCTTTGTCAACTCTGATAGCATTATTTTTCAGTCCTACTATAGCTGAACATGTTAAACCACATCTTATGCCCATTCGTACCTCAGTTTCCCACTTGCAAAATGGGATGGATTTAAACAATGCTTTGATTGGTTATAGATATCAGTTGATAAAACTATATGTATGTTCAAATTTTAAGTCTCAGAATAAAGGGTTTGATTTTTAGAGAAAAAGCACATTTACTTTTCCCACAAAATCAAAGTAAAATGTTTCACAGCAGTGGCAAAATCCCAAAGCATTAATACTGTTTGCAATAGTTTTCCTACAAACCTTGCTGTTGGGGCTAGAGCCATCAGATCCAGGGCACCCCTTCTGTCAATTGCCTTACCCACTGCATTACAGCAGTAGATGTTTCTCAGGTGGAGAACTGCCACCACTGAAGGCTTTTTCTGCTCTCTTTTGGGGTTGGTGTAGGGTGCTCAGCTTGTCTAGGAATCACTGAAGAGTGAGGTAGCCCCCCAGAGTAAGACTGTTTTCCTCCTGAGAGGTTTAATGGGGCTGAGATGCAAAGGCACCTCTTTATCTGCAAACACCAGTAAAGCATATCCTCCAAACTGCTTAGTTTAAAACGGGCTATCACCTTCTTCAGTGCTGGCTGTGGAAGCTGGAGGAGACCTCCAAGCTCACTCAGCCTGGGGCTGTTTCTAATAACCCTCTGGGAAGGAAGAGTTGACAGCACAGACTGGCCAAAGGGGAATTCATTCAGATCAAAAGGGTTGACTCAGATCAAAAGCCAGAAGTGAGGTTGATCATCTGAACTGTATGAAACCCTCAAGCCTGAGGAATGGGTGTCTGAACTGAGAATGTCCTGTCAGCTCCTCTTTCTTGCCTGATATCTGGAAGGAACCAACATATTTCATCTCTGAGTCTCAGGCAGCTCTGAAGAATAGGAGGAGATTCTTTTATTGTTGCCTCATCCTTTCCTAGGTACAGGTTATCTATGCCTTGCAAATCCAGACAAATGGGCTCTTTGCTTTTGATTCAGACCTGGCTACTCTTTGAGGAGTCACCAGCTATGGCTCTGCATTTTGTTGCCACTTTGTGGAAGGACCATCATCTGAATACATTCACATAACTATGTTTGAAAGACCCAAGTGCTGACTTCATGAGATACACAAAACCAAGTGCTCGGACCATCATCTGAATACATTCACATAACTATGTTTGAAAGACCCAAGTGCTGACTTCATGAGATACACAAAACCAAGTGCTCGGCCTGCAGGTTTCATGAGATGTGGTCTGTATTAGATAGTCTTTCAGATCCCTCTCACCGACTCTGACAAAAAATGCGAAAGTGAGGGTTTGTCACCTTATGGTGCAGTTCTTTGCCACTGGAAATGTGTTAGCTGCAATTGTACAACCACATTCTTCTTGTAGGACCTGGGGTGGGCATATGCATTGATGATAAGGGGGGTATAGAATCATAGAATCATAGAATAGTTAGGGTTGGAAAGGACCTCAAGATCATCCAGTTCCAACCCCCCTGCCATGGGCAG
>JAOEHY010029165.1:107710-132689 GCA_025447955.1 Psilopsiagon aurifrons
AAGAAAGAAATGAAAGAAAGAAAAAGAAAGACAGAAAGAAAGAAAGAAAAAGAAAGAAAGAAAGAAAGAAAGAAAGAAAGAGAGAAAAAAAAAAGAAAGACAGAGAGAAAGAAAGAAAGAAAGAGAAAGAAAGGAAAGAAAGAAAGAAAGAGAGAGAGAGAGAGAAAGAGAGAGAGAAAGAAAGAAAGAGAGAGAGAAAGAAAGAAAAGAAAGGAAGAAAGAAAGAAGGAAAGAGAGAATGAAAGAAAAAAGAAAGAAAGAAAGAAAGAGAAAAAGAAAGAAAGGAAAGAAAGAAAAAGAAAGAAATAAAGAAAGAAAGAAAGAAAGAAAGAAAGAAAGAAAGAAAGAAAGAAAAAGAAAGAAAGAAAGAGAAAGAAAGAAAGAAAAAGAAAGAGAAAAGGAGAGAAAGAAAGAAAGAAAGAAAGAAAGAAAGAAAGAAAGAAAGAAAACAAGTTGCTCCTACTTCTCTAAGAAAAAAAAAGTGAATGAATTAAAAAAAAAAAAAAAAAAAACTTTTGCAAACTTAAAATTAACCCAATAATTTTCCTGTAAAATTGTTACCTTTAAAAAATCTAAAAAGACGTAGGACCTCAGCAATGCATGTGCACACACAGCCTACATAGGACCTACTTATGTGCAAATCCATGTATCCAAATTAGTATGGTTTTCTTTGCAAGAAAGAATTAAGCAGACTTTTCTTTCATGCGGGAGCTACAAAGAGAGCAAACAATATATGTACGAACTTAAATCTCCCTTTATTCAAAGAAATGAGATGAGGAAGCGTTTTCTGATGCTCATAAAGAGAATCATAGAATCATAGAACAGTTAGGGTTGGAAAGGACCTCAAGATCGTCTAGTTCCAACTCCCCTGCCATGGGCAGGGATACCGCCCAATAAACCATGACACCCAAGGTTAAGTCCAACCTGGCCTTGAACACTGCCAGCGATGGAATGTGTTCCCTGGGCAACACATTCCAGTGCCTCACCACTCTTACAGTGAAGAATTTCTTCCTTATATCCAATCTAAACTTCCCCTGTTTAATTCTGAACCAGTTACCCCTTGTCCTATCGCTAGTGTCCCTAATGAAGAGTCCCTCCCCATTCCCTATAGGCCCCCTTCAGACACTGGAAGGCTGCTATGAGGTAACTGTAATATATATATATATATTTACGATTTCTAAGTCCACTGATTCCTTGTACTCTATAGCCAAGGTATATCAACTCTACATCACTCTTTGCTAGAGAGTTTCACCTATAGGTTGCCTGCAGTACATTGTACCATATACTGCAAACACCTCCATTTGCATATCTGTGTCCACAGGTATGCTTATGTAACGTCCAGAGATTTGACTTTCATCCAGGAATGCATGGGGATTTCAGAACTAAAGCTGAAACACCATCTCTCCTGTGTCCAGGTATACTAGCATACTTTAAGGGCTTCAAAGATCTGCTTCAGAATATGTTTTCCTTCACTTTGTGACAAACAGAGATGTTTTGATTAACAGCTCAGGTTTGTTTATTCTACATGACAAGCAGACGAAATTCAATGCTACTCATGCAAAGGGGTTTGGAAGAAGAATTGATGCAGGCTATACCTGTAAGAAAAGAAACAAAGATTTGTTCATACACTTTTCTTAATCTTCAAGTCCTTCTATACAATATGAAGATGTGATTGAATAACAGATGCCAATTTGTATTTGAACAATACTTTTTATGCTGATATACCAGAACAATTTCATAAGACTGTGCTGTTTTTCCTGTTACCTCCTCACAGAAAAGCAGCCACCCCTAACGCTGTGCTAGTTGTTTAATAATGCACAGGAACCTTCCCTGGTGGCTTTGGCTGGGGAAGGAAGGGAAATGCAACAAGCAGTCTTGACTTTTCTGCTATGTGAAGAACGCTGTTGAAATCAGCAGAAAGGAGTTAAGAAATCTGTCTGGCATCCTGTTAAAATCAAGAAGCTGTTACTACAGGAGGGCTCTTGACAGGGTATCAGAGTGCATACACTGAAACAAGATGCTTATGGGCAGCCAAACATGTAAACCCTTTTCCAGTGCCCCTATCCCCATGAGTTTATTGATGTCTAATAAAAGATGGGCTTATAAGCACTAATGAGATGTCTCTGCTCTGCCTAGCTGCCTATTTTCATGAAATTTATAGGAACACAATAGCTTTGGGACCTCTTCCACCCGATCAACAATAGGTTGAATTATCCAGTGGGTTCAAAGCTCAAAGAAGGAAGCCTTGACAGATTGACTGGTAGATGGGTCCAGGCACACACTTACAAACAGCTTGATTGTGCAAGTCTTATTTCCTTTGGAAAGAAGGAGCAGGGCTTTTATTGGTCCCAGCCAATAGATGGTATAACTTATAGCAAATTGCCTCCTATTTCTTTCTTAAGATGTTACTTTAATGACAACTCAATGGCAAAACATCTTCTGAATTTTGAAGATGTCACTTTAATGACTTCCTGGGCCAAGTGTCCTTGCTGAGCTTGAGAAGCTGTGATACCATCACTGTGAAGGTGGTACAGCTGCAAGTGTGCCGAAAGCAAAGGTCTGAAAGAGAAGAAGAGCTTTTCAGAAGCATGCCCTTCATTTTAAAGGGCAAGGCCATGGCTTTGAGAAGCTGAACAATTTCTCTGAAGCACAATTTTGTTTGTGCTGCAGGGGTATTTACTGTTCTAAGATTTCCTGGCATTTGGGTGGTGTAGGTAGAACAGATTTACATAAAAAGGGGGGAGGAAGGGATCAGACCTTCAAAGGAGCTTTAAAAGGACAACATCCTAACCCACTGTTTGTCTGAGGGATTTTATTTGGACAGAGCTCTTGCTGAGCCTTTTGTGACCAGACATTTTTACGTGTTTTACAGCATGTTTGAACGGCTGCGTGCAGGAGATAGTATAACTGACAGGCTAGCAATGACAGATTCCTACAGCACAGAGGATGCAGGGAGATTTGGAATGGGGTTAACCTGTCCAGTACGATAGCACCATCTTTCCCTTCTTTTCCTCCAATGCCAGCAACAAGATGTTCCCATCCACAGGGGAGATGAACATGGATGGGTGCTAGAGTCCTAACAGGCTGGACCCAGGGAACTCTCTTCCAAACTCCCCGCAGATGCATTCCTATGCCCTATGATTCACTTTCTAGAACAGCTATATGATCCACGAAGCTCTTGCAAAGATGAGATTGGGAAAGAGGACAAAATGAATAAAGAAGGACAGATTTAAGTAAGGCATGGGATAAGATTTAGAAGACACAACTTCTGCTCCAAGCTGTGTAATGAGGTGCTGCTCCCAAGCCACAATGACTCACTCTTCCTTAGTTTCCTTGTCCATAACTGAGCAACGCAAAGGGGCTGATTTCATCTGAAAATGTCTTTGACAGCCACTGATGGAGCTGCAGAAGGACTCAGTATTAACTACATCACCCAGCAGAGCAGCATCCATTTTTAAAGGTATCTTTCTGCGTTCTTCACTTTTTGGGTAAAACTGAGGAGCTTTAGGTTGCTGGTACAGCAATAAGGACAGGAAGGAGCTGCATTTTCAGTTTGTACTCCATCCTATTCTTTTCTATGATCAGGAGTGGATGTGTTTGCAATGGGCTTATAATCGGAGGCAAGTCTATAGGAAACAATATCTAAGTGTGGAAAGCAACAAGAAATGGAGGACAGAAAAAAGAAAAAGAAACAAAATCCCCCAAACATTTGGAAGCATTAACACATACAGGAAGAGGCCCTTCTGCAAATTTCTGTGCCAGTTTCTGCAGCCCTCAACCTATTCTTTTCAACGCCAACTTGCCAAAATAAACGTTTGCATTTTCAGTGGTTGCTTTTTTGGCTGTAACTTTTCCTATGCTCACATCTCAGCTCTAAATAAATTTTCAGGAGGGGAAACGAATGTGTGCCCTTCCTGGTAGCAAATCTACTAGCTGTCTCTGCACTTCATCAGGCTGTGAAAGGCAGACTTCACACCGTGAGAAACAGTGCAGGATATATCAGCCCATTCACTCTCTTCATTCATCTTTCGAATGTCTTTTGCATGTGTTCAGATTGTATCATGGTGTAGCTCATGCTGAAAGACTCTTCAGTGTTCGTTTTTAATTGTTTATTGTTACAATGTTCTGCTTTCAGGAAGGGAATGTGATCGCTGAAGAAAACTCGCAGCAGACAGCACCAAACTGATGGCAGGAGGATGCATAAGGCCCAGGTACTTGTAGGTCTTCGTCCAAAGGCATCTGTAATCTGAGTAGGTTTTGGAACAAATCATAGTTTCTTAAGTACATTCTGGTTTCAGACCTCTTCTTTATATCTTTGAAGACTTGTGAATTTTCAGAGAGTAGAGAGAAAAGCTTAACCCTATTCAGGATCAGATTGCTTCCCCTGGCTGCAGAAAGCCCCTACGACAGTGAAAGCAGTTGCTTGCATGGGCTGTTAAGAGACAAGTTCAAGCATTTCACCTGTCCTTTAATCAGGAGAAAAAGAGACAGGCACAATCATAGAAGTCAGTGCACATTACACCCTTTCAAGAAACACTACCAAATCTAAGCATTTATGACATGCTTCTGCAGAGGTAATTGAGCATTTGGCTTGTGGACACACAAATGGCAATTTTTCAAGGACATCAACTGGTGAATATGAGGATTTTCCTGGATTTCCATCTTTACTTTAAAAGCAAAATATATGTGGTTTATGAGGTCTGATGTCTCATGTGATTGCAGTGGGTTCAAGCAAGGGCCATGCATTTGTTTATGATTTGCCTGGAGCTGGTAAAGAACTATCTCCTGATATAAAGCCTGCAGAACTACATCCTGTACCAACATGTCTTTCCCTTTTTCTAGGCTGCAGGAGAGGACAGTCTCATAGCAATTGGCTTATTCTAAGCTTCATGTCCTTTAGAGCAGCCCATGGGTTTCCCTGGGCCACTGTGAGGTGCTGTCAGAGTCCTGCTACCTATTTGCTGGTTTTCCTGCATTTGTCGGGATCTTGAAGACAGCGACGTGGAATAATGAAAACCTCAGGGTGGAAATGGTTTCAGGACTCTCCTTTTGCAGGCAGGAGCACCTGATTACATAAGCAAGAATCAAGTAGAATATTCTACCCTGGCACTGCTGTATATGACACTGCCTGCAAGAGTTCTTTCCCATTCTGCTAATTGAAATAGCAGCAGCAGGTTCATATATATGCTCACTGGTGTAAACATTTCTGCTCTAAGCAATAGGAAAGGTCTCACACAGCATACTGCCTTGCACACTTAATCTTCACTGTGCCCTGAGCTATGGGGAGGTACAGATCCCCCTTGCTCCAAAGAAGCCAAGAGATACAGCCAAGGTGACACGGGCTGACAGAGGTAGAACAAACACTTTAACAGAAAGTTCATGTTGGTCCTTTAACTTCAGGGCTGTCCTTTTCTGCTCAAAATGAAAACAAGTGACAGAAGGAGCCCAGCAACATCCACCAGCTTAATAACAATCATTACTATGCTAGGAGACTGGATGGATAATGCAGTCCCAAACCATGGACATGAACTAATGTCATCAGCATTGGTATAAATAGGGTGTCTGCATTTAATTAATAAATAATAGGCTGCAATGCTAATCTCCTTCTGCTAACTCTTTTCTAAAGGTGCAATCTATTAATCACATGTCACTGCCAGCCTGGTCACTTCTTTTTTTAGATTCAAGACAGAAAAAAAATAGCTAGAAATAAATGGATCCTAAATACAGCAGGGCAATTGAATAGCACAGCCAGCATTATGATCCACTGCTGATTTCAATCCTTAGCTACAAGCTTTTCCCCTAAGGATGGATATAATACTTTAAAGAGAGAGTGAAGGTTTGCAATGTTGTTAAAGGTCAGCATGTTACTAATGTCTGAAAAAATGGAAGGGTTTTGTTTTTTTTTTTTTCTCTGATTATTTGCCCATGGAAATTCCATCACTCTACAATGTCTGTCAATGTGCAATAAGACCCATTTGTGTGGGCACTGGCCAAGTCAGGTGGGAGATTCCTTTTGAGATGGAGGCAGCATAACTTTTGAAAAAACACTGGAAATATCTCACCTTTTTGGTAAAAGGTAAAATTAGAAATCTAGAACCTTAAGGAGAAGAAACATTTATATTGGTATGGAAATGTGGCAATAGGGAAACGACAGCACAGCTCGTCTGGGACCATACAGAAGGGGCCGTGCAAATTGCTTCTTCTTCATTGTGACTATCCACTTTCCTGGACGCTTCCTTCTCAGTGCTCTGAATGAGCTCCATTGTGTCCATAGACACAATGAAGATTTTCACCTGTTCAGCTTTGGGATTATCACCCTGCTGTGCCTTTTCTAGGGTCTTTTTTGAAAAACCTGGAAAACTTTGCCCAAGGAAAACATTGTCTATGGTTTTGTGTGCAGGAGGTAGGGGACTTTTGTGTATTTAGGTCAAAAATCAAGTTTCCACTCAATTTCCACTTATTTTGATTGGAAAATATATTCTACTATCTTCACTTGTTGCATACAATTGATTGTAAAAATGTGTCCTTACTAATTGAACTGATTTTCAAAATGACTAAAAGCTTTTCTGAAAGTTCATCTCCACAATTCCAGCCTGTTTGGTATCAAAGTTGTGCTGAAGCCTTAAAAAAGTCATTATCTGCTTTAATTTCTCTGTTCTTCAGTCAAATGTTAGTCAGAAGTCTCAGCGAAGAACATGGGTGAAATTTTACTGTCAGTTTATGCAAGAGGTTAAATGAGATCTAATGATTCATTCTAGATCTAAAACCTATTCATTTCCCTTTAATCTAGCCAGAAACACCAGAAGAATGGCCAGTGCTCCAGAGTTTTGGCCTTTCCTCTCAAAATCCAAACTTCAATAAGGGAACATTACAGGCTCTAATAAAAACCACATTGCCTGTAATACCAGGGAAGAGTGCTGGATCACACATTGAGATCAAGGAGAGACAGGGGTAAATTCAGCTTATTGCAAACACTGGATAATACACTTGCATAGCATTTTGAATTTCTGTTGTGGGGCATGATGTTCGGTGTTTGACATGAAGTTTTTCTCTAGGTGGCTCTGGTCCCTTTGAAGAGTTCCCTGTAAAGACACAGCTGGTATCCAGGGTCTGTTACATCCCAGTTTCCTCCACAACTGTTCCTCCCACAGTACCCACTGACTTGCCACAATGGGTTCTGTCAGTGCAGTGTGTCTCTCAGGCACCAGCTGAACTTCAGTTTCCTTTCCACTACCAAACTTGCACATCAAAGAGTGCTGCATGGCCTTAGCTATGCTCAAATTCTTTAACTGGGACCATGCGGTGTGAGTGTGTGCAGAAAGGGAGAGTCCTTGTCAAGGAGGCCAATGCTATTAGCTTAAGGTCTTGTATATGCTATTCAGGATGCCACTTACTTTGTTTCAGAGAATGTGCTCCCAAAAGGAGCTTTACTTCTAAGCCATTCAGTGTTTTCTTACCCCAGGTAGACTGTAGCTCCATAGCCCCTGGCCTGATGTATTAGTTTCACTCCCAGTTGTGCAAACCAGCATCTGGGAAGACACTGTATGACAGTTCTGCATCCAGACGATATATCTAGTCTTTCTTTAGAGAGTAAGCTCTTAAGAAAAAAAGGGCCTCTGTCTATTCTGTATTGTACAATGAATCTGGTGTGATGATTCATAACTGGTCTCCCAAGCACTGCCGCAAGATATGTAGTAAATAATTAGATTTCTGATCTAGGGATTGGAGAGACCGCTTTGGTTTAGTCCCATCTCTGAAGTCATTAAACTTGCACTATCTTCATTCCCCCTTGCCTGAGGTTCTGGCCCATTCTCCCACATCTCTTCTTCATTAGCTGTTCACAATAACATTAGTCATAGTCATTTTTGGGAAGAAAAAAAAAAACAAGAAAGCAAGTCATCCAATGTGCTTTACATTGTGGCAACATAATTTCATGTTAATTGGATGGCTGCTTGGAAGTGTTGGCATTTAGTGGTTTACAATCAATGAATCTAGTCATTCATCTGTGACTCAAGAGATGGATAAGATAAAGATTTGGGGGAATTAATTACCATTCATATGTCAGTTCATGGGCAGGAAGTATTTTGCTAACTGTGATGTTATGCATGGTAGGTTTGATGCTATAAGAAAACATCCTTCCTCTAAAGCAGGTCCTAATATATTTGATTTTTTTCAGTTTTATTTATAACATACTTCCCGTCCTGGTCTTTGGGCAGTCTTGACTTGTCTTACAAAGCAAACCTGTCCTGGCATGGGACATATCATGTTGCACTTCCCACAAGCACAAGCAGGCAGCATCTCCTACAGGAATGAGTCTGATTGACTCCTCTGTAAAAGTGCAAGGAATCAGCCTCACAAAGGTGGCTCCAACTATTTGGAAGAACATCACTATATGGCAAGATTTTCAAAGGGAAAATTTAGAAACTCAAGGCCCATTGACTTTATGTGAGACCTGAGCAGTGAAACACATTTAACACTTTCTCACATCTCTATTTATCTAACCAAGCTACTTCCGTGGAACAAATTAGAAAACCTGAGCACTTAATAATCTTCAAGTCGTGTATTCTTGAAGCACCAATGCTATTTTACAGATGGAAACTGGAACATGATATTTGGCCAATTTTATGTCTATATTCAGACAGAGAAAGATAGTTATTGTCAGTAGATGGAAAAGGGATGCGAATAATAACCTGACCCTAAATAAACTATTCAAGGTCAAGGAGAACATCTGTGGCAAGTCAAGAAGTTAAACCTCAGTCTTCAAAGCTGTAGTCTATTGCCCTATGTAGAACTTTCTCTTACTCTGTTCAGGATCAGGCTGCAAGACTGTCCTCAAAATTGAAAAGAAAGGAACCAGACCCTGACTAATTGAACTTAACTGTTTATCCTCCCTGAGTGCAGTGCTGCCTTGAAAATTACCTCTCCACAAATGATTGTGAAAGGGCCATATCAATTTTCCATCACAGATTCCAAAGCAAGCATGTTTTAAAGATAAAAATATATTCCTTTATTATGAAAACACATTTTAAAAATACTGATGTTAAACACTGCTTTTAATTTTAACTCTTTTTTTTTTGTTTGCCTTTTTTTTTTTTAGTTCACTTTCTGCCTTGAGAATGGGAGTGGTAGCAAACAAAAATACAAAAATAAAAATGGAATTTGACTTTAAAGAGGAACTAAAATTGATCAAATTATCTGCATTACTTAGGCTGATTGGGATGCAACCCCTCCTATTCTTCTTCTGACATTATGAAGCACACACACTAATGAAGAAAAATACCTTCTGTTTTTAGGACGAAACTCCAGCACCTCCTATAATCCGTAGGTTTTATATAGTAATTTTTATTCATAGATCTTAACTGGGGTTCCAGAAAAGTCAAGTATCATCATTCACATGATACAGATGGAAAACTGTGGCATGAAAAGGTGAACATTGTGATTCATCTTACCTCTCTTCAGGTGTCTAAAAGAGAGATATCTAAATTTGACTTAATTACTGTAGGTTCATTCCAGATTCAGTGGAGAGAGAGAAGGGAAGATTAGACCACCATCTATCCCACCTGTCTTAGGATGAGATTAATCACAGTTTTGAATCACCTATCACCCTCCATTGTCCACAGGAAGAGCCTAAGTGACTAACTTAGACTAGATGCCTAATATTTAGGGGCTAAACCTAGAAAAAGTGAATTCTGCTTAAAAAAAAATATCTTAAGGACAGTGGCATAGAAGGCATGTTGAAAAACTCTTCTACCCCTAAATCCACTCTTAAGAGGCCCGGTTTCTGGGTAAAAGTACTTGATACAGTATACTGAGAGAGCTTAATTGTTTACATGGGAATTTTCTGCCTCCAGAAGTGATTTTACATACATACTGCAAACACTATATAGAAATCGGAAAGTACTGTGTATGCCATGGAGAAAAGTTTTCTGGACCTCCAATATCTCCTGAGTCTTGAAACTTCTTGCAAGCTGTGATACTACAATCTAGGATGTCAGCAGGCAAGGGGCAAAACCCTTCTTGCTGAAATTCCCACTCAGAGAAGAGAGAATTCAGACCGCATCAAAACTGCAGGGTTGAGCCAGCCTTATTTTAAATTGCCCAGTTGTAACCTCTGTATGTCAACTGCTGAAGTTACTGACTACAGTCTAGACATTTCTTAGCTCCTATATTGCACTAAAACTCAGTTTCCAGAAAGATCCTGGATTGCTCCATAGCCAAAGGTCTTTGCAAGCATGTAATAAACAAGTGGCAGTCATGAAGAAACAGGCTGCTGAATGCTGGACTCACTTTACACCCTGGCGATACTTCAGGCAACAGCATAACTGTATGAACAGTACCAGATCTGGAAACAGCACTTATTTATCTGGACCCAGTGTAGGTACGTGAATGACACTGATTACAGTTGGACTCAGATGAATAAAAATATACACATTGATTATATATGTATGTCAGATGCATGCAACTGTAAGTTGTCTGAAAGAACTGAAATTAACATCTAGAGAAACGACGGCAGGCAGGGGAATAACTTTGGATGCCTTCTAGCAATTTTTGTTGTTAACCATAAAGCATGCTTCTTTCTATCCCAATTTCAAGTGATCTGTAGTCAGTGAGTTTTCTGACAGATGCCTCAGTTTTCTTTCATAGAATCACCTAGGTTGGAAAAGAATATTTAAGATCATCAAGTCCAACAGTTCTTCCAGGACTGTCAAGGTCATGACTGCCAAGGCCTTATCTAAGTGGTTTTTGAAACTTTCAGGGATGGTGACTCCACCACTGACCTGGGCAGCCTGTCCCAATGCCTGACCACCATGCTGGTGAAGAAATTATACCTAATATCCAGTCTAAACATCCCCTGATGCAGCTTGAATTCATTTCCTCTTGTCCTATTGCTTGTAACTTGGCAGAAGAGGCCAACCGCCACCTCACTACAACCTCCTTTCAGGCAGTTGTAGGGAGCAATAAGGTCCCCCCTGAGCCTTCCCTTCTCCAGACTAAATCCTCCCAGGTCTCTCAGCTGCTCCTCATCACACTCGTGTTGTAGGCTCTGTACCAGCTCTGTTGCCATAGACTTGTATATGTACTAATTCGTCTCTTTGTCATTCCTCCTTACATCTCATTTTGCATCAGACCTCTTCTAAGACCGCTGCCTTTCTGGCACAGCAATAAGCAACAATTCTGACGCGGGGAGAGAGACTGGACATTTTATGCATTGCAGGTCTTGCTTGTGTGTTTTCACTGAAGTATTGCTTGGTAAAATACAGAAAAAGAGTCCACACAGGAGTAAGAACGACACCAAACTTCTCATACTTACCTCACTGCGGACTGTATAGAGAGTGCTGCTGAATCACTACTCCAAGAGCTGGACTTGGACTGAGTGTGAAAACATTTTGATCCTTTGTGAATGCCAGACCAAACACACAAGAAAGAATCTTGGAAAACCTCAACAAGCAAACAGAACCTGGAAGGCGTGTGCCTCAGTTATCATTTATTCATCAGGCAGAAAAATGCCCTATATGTTCCCTTTCCCCAAAATGTTTCTCCGAAAGAGCAGCAAAACACGCCTTCCATTTTTGAAAGAAATGCCCATGTAACCATAACTACAAGTTCGTCAATAGAAAAATACATAATAAATGGCTTGCTATTTCGACTCTTTTGTGAGACAGTTCATTAGAAACTTCATTTGTCTACATGGATTGCACTTATTCAGCTATATTCTAATAAAATGCATATTGCTTCCAATAAAGGGAATGCATTTGCTATTGATGTGCTATAAACTATTATACAGAGAGGTGTTATTATATCCCGGTGTGATAACAAGCCAATTATAATGATCAGCAAAACCTTTACAATAAAGTCAATGCATGAGAAGTGATTATCATAATGCATTCTAACTGTTCAGTACCATAAATGCTTTGCAATTAATTGTGGAGAGTATCTATAAATGTATTATTAATGCTGTATAAAAACCCATTGACAAGCAACCTTTACATTAAAAAAGATACTAGGAATGTAATGTGTCCCTGTGTTCACCTAGGAGGTTGAGCTGTATTTACAAAGACAGACTTTTTTTGTAGGATTGCATTTTTTGTTTCCTCTACTCTTCTTTGCACTCCTACTTTTCCCATTTTTGCCCTGCTATTGAAAAACCTCCAAATATCACTCTGCAGTGTGACAACCCTCGATCATCCACCTTACTTGATTTTTGATCCTGTATACATCATTTTGGGCACAGCTACAGGCTTTCACTAATGTCTTAACCCCACGACACTGACAGCCTTAGCCCTATGACACTGACAGCCTGACATGCATGAATGCCAAAGGCACTAGCCGCAAGAAATAAGCAAATAAAAGCATATCACAACACAAGCAGGCAAGACAGGAAGGGTGAGAAACAGAAGGGGAGTGAAGTTACGTAGCTGATCAAATGCTGTGTGGTAGCAGAGAGCAGAACCGATACTGAAACCTCAAGGCGATAAGCTCCCCAGTTTCTCCCCAGGCTTCGCTCTATACTTTCCTCCTTCTTGTCAGTAAACTATTAGGTTACAGATGCTTTATGAAAAATGTTTGTGGTTTTGTTTTTTTTACCCTTTACTTCTTGATTTCGAAAAGTTGTCCTTAGGACATATGCTAGAACACAATGTCCTGTGGATCTTTTCCAGTTCCTACTGATGGGCACACTTCCATCAATTTCAAGCACAATGGAAAGGGCAGATGTGAATAAAAGTTTGATGTCACTTGCATTCTTTCAGCAGGGGAGGAATGGAGCACTTCACCCTTCAACAGAGTTATCCAATATAAAGCACTACACATAAGGATCTGTTGGAGACGTTTTTCTCCCCCAGAATTAAGTTTTACCAGACAGTAGAGAGCACAAATGGAGTCATCCAAGGCCACTTTGAATTATCTGATCCATTTTCATGCTGGTACATTCTGTCTGCTTGACAATACAGCCTTGTGAGGACAACAGGATGTCAGCTGTCAGTAGAGATATGCAATCCTGAATTTCCATAATAAACCATAATAAATAAGGAGATTTTAATTTCCTAATGCCTGTAATCAGGACCACAACAAGCCACAGCTAGAAGGAGATTTCTGTGAGTACTAAATTATTCTTTCTATTGAGGTTAGTCTTAGGGATGAAGTAAAAACATTAATTTTACCAGATTTTCACGCCTGGAATAAAATCCAATGGGCTGATTCCTTTTAGACCCAGTGGGTTTAGGCACTGCTATAGAAGGGTCCATCACACACAACGGGGTCTAAAGCTCATCCCTGCTTTTCAAAGACCTGATCTGAGCTGAGAGAAAGGAAGAGTGTCCAAATCTGGCTGAGTTTCTTGATTCTACCCTGGATTTGATGTGTCCTTATTTACATGGGAAGAAAAGCAGGACATATAGGCCAGAAAGGGCCAGAATGATGCTCAAGACTGTGTGATATCTAAGATGGTCTTCATGGTCTTAGGCACAGCTCATGACTAGCTAGGCAGAGAGGAGTATACTACTCAAGGCACTGACATCTCTCCCTCCCAGTACTACAGTACTTCCAGCAGTCACTCCTCAGGAACCCACCCTGTCAATAACACTAAGTTTTTGTTGGTCCTCACACTTTCTCAGCCTCTGAAGCAAGAAAGCTGCCTTCTAGTTTAATATCAAGAGGTTGTTGTTAGGTTCTAGATTTTAATTTTTTCCCTTTCACTCATGAACTCCTCTCCTCTCCTAGTTGGCATTTTTAATGAATATTAAAAATATTATTTTTAAACAATCGTTCCTTCTCTTTACTCTCACACTAAGATACTGAAACTCAGCACCAATGTGTTGTTTAATATTGGATATGTACTTAATGAAGGAAAGATATTTAGATTTGGGTTTGGGTTTGTTTTAAATTATTTTTTTATTTATTTTTCATTCTTCCTGCAAGAATTGTAAAAAACAGTGGATTAATTATGTTTGGGGCAAATATCAGAACAAGGAGATAAATGAGACTTAGGAGGAGAATCTGGCATGGAGCTGGAAATCTTTCAAACTACAAGGGAAGATGAAGGGGGAGAGTGACGTTGTGGACACAGAGGAAAAGAAAGAATATAAGGCCCAGAGTGTGTGCTAGGGCCTCGTTTGCCCAGATTTTTCTAGTTCAGCATCTCCTTACATATCTTTAACACTCTTCTTCACATCTCATTGCATGGCACTTCCAAAGAAGAAGGAAATCATTCCATCTGGCATTGCTATGTCAGTGTGAAGCCAAACTAAGCTGAAGGCAGCTAGTTTTGCTTAATTGTGGCAACTAAACAGGCCTGGATCTGGTTAGTTCCTGGACAGGAAACTTCCTGAGAGATTTTGGCCATCTGCACAAGACACGGAGCTCTGATCAGTTAAATGGAAAGCAGCTAAATGCCAAATAGTTACTGAGACCATAGGCTGTGTTTGTCACAGTAAACCCTGCCAGCTGTAGCAGAGAGCTAGTGAGAGTTAGAAATTACCTGGATGAAATAAGATTTTTCTCCCAAAGGAAAATAAGGCTTAGAAATTGAGGAGAGGCTATTCCAGCCCTATCATCATTGCTGAACTGATGGAAGGGAATAAAAAGGAAAAGACCATAGAGCATGAGCAAGACACCACTTTTTTGCTGTTTACTGTAAATAAGTGTTTGGACTCAGAAGCTGGAATAAACCATAACCAAGCAGATGATTTCAGAGCCTGCACATTGAGTAATGGGTAGAGAAACAATGCAATTCATTTGAAACATGAAGTCCGAACTTTCCAGCTGCTGCTATCACACCCTCCAAACAGCGGACAAAAAGACACACTGCACATGCCTTCCCCAAAACATACACAACAAAATTTGCTTGAAAGCACAAACATGGGCAGAAGCGTTGGCAGATTTGTGAAGTCTGGCATGTAGAAAGCACTGTAATGTGATAAACTGCAGACCCTCCTGGAAATCTCTCAATACCATCTCTGCACCCTTTCAATTCTAAACCACTTTAGACTTTGTCATTTTGTATTCTTTAGTTTAGGGACCTTCTGCATCTCTTCCATAAAATGCAGGAGGACCTCAAACAAACTATGAAATGTTTCTTGGTAGAGGTATTAACACTGGGCCAAGGTAGCACACTGTTCATCTTTGCATGCCTTCCTTTATGGACTTTGCTCTGTCCTTTGAGAAGAATGTGGGAGCAATGGAGCATCTAAGCATTACTAACGGAACGCAAGTAGAGCAGCAGGAGAGTCCTTTCCTTTTAAAAAATGTTACTCCCTGTACAACCTAGTGGGACCTTGGGGCTGTGTTTATCATGGGTTAACCCTGACAGCTGCAGTGAGAGTTGTCCAGTGAGAACTAGAGATATTGTGGATAAAATAAGAATGGTTCCAAACTTTTGCCCCAAACCACAAAACAGGCTTGCAATCTCTCCTTAAGTTTGCAAAACTTCAAGTCACTGATATCTGCAGACTATTTTTAGAGCTGAATATGGGACAAGAAACCAAGAAAAATCATAAACAAGGTGAAAAAAATGAAGTTCTCAGATTAATTGAGATTAGGCATGTTCAGAATTTAATGTGGAGCTATAGCTTACAATCTTAAAAACATATTGGACTACCTAATCTACAGCAAAGTAGCTTCTGTATAGTCAAGCTAAAATTTGGACAAAACAAAGGGCAATGAGAGTTTTTAAGATACACTTAATAAAGCTAGACTTACACTCTGACTTTTCAGAATGAAATACAGATTTGTTGCCTTTTTATCACATTCTACCAATTCCATCACTGCTAAAGTCTTTATAAAAAGTCAAAAGACTCTGACCTGCTGATTGGGTATTTGAAGATTCATGAAGCATTTTGTAGCAGGAATACCCTATATGACATTTTGTAGCTTGACTATGCACACGCACACAAACAGGAGCACAAAATGCAAAATTTTTCCATTAATTTAGACTGTTTCCCTAGAGGAATATACTGAGGATACATTCATTTTTAGTTCCTGTGAGATTAGGCAAATGTAAATAATGCCAGTTTTTATTGAAAAGGATGGCATGCTTTGTCTTGTTCTTAGTCCAATATGGGGATTAACAAACAAAATAACAAAACCAGCACAACTAATAAGGGGCACTCAGCATTTCCATTTTGTTGGGTTGAGTGTGATTTGTGCCAAGCAATATTCTGAATTCTTCCCCAAACCTGATAGTCTAAATTCTCGCTCACACACACTACATGCTAATACACCCATTTTCAGTTCAGCTGAGAATAAAGACACAGGAAAGGTTGAAGACCAGCAAGATCCAGACTTCAGAACCACAAGAAAAAATGCTAAATGGAATCTTATTGGGAGAAAGCAAAAAAAAAAAAAAAAACAAAACAAAACAAAAAGGAGAACTTGCAGGAAAATTGGAAAATTAGAAGATTTGTGTTTTACCAAAATGCAGGTATTTGCGCCTATATAAAACACAATCTCGGTTCCACAGGAATATTGCTCACCATTTCCAGTAAAAGCCTCCTTGTAAACTACAGTTTGAAAAAAGGCTGCATTCACTGCATTCTTTCTTTAATATCTTGACCTCACACCAAACTAACCCATTAGACAGAAGACAGTACTCTAGGTGTATTCAGGATGTATTCAGGTATTCTTGTGCCGTGCAGGAGAGCTACTTCATCTTTCAGGACCCACTCTTCCCTCACATCCCATCTTAGTATACGGATGGGGTATAATGAGCTACAACTTAAGTTTCTTCGCTGTTGAAGCTGACCTTTATCTTGCAGCCCTAATGAAGTCTTTAGAAGTGTTCCTTAGATACACAGCTTCCTTTTTAGCATTCTGTTTGCCATGCCTGCTTTAACTGGTGGGCTCACGAAGAATGTAAGTTTTCATACAATGCCTCCCTTGGGTGTCAATTGTTCTTTTCTCCCATAGTTGCCCTTGAGTCATGCCATCCTGAAACATCACCAGTCCATAAGCAGCTAGTCCTTGGGGAATTAGGACAACGTGTCTTTCACGTCAATGATGAGTGCACCCGCTTGACTACTGCATTGTGATCCCCACTGGTAGGTGCAATAGGGGATGAGGAAAGATGGTGGTTCTTTGTGTTGTGGAGATAATTAGGGAAAATACAACAGCAAAGGGACTGCTGGTGTGACGGGTACTGTGGAATCAAACCACCCCTCCTGAAAGCAGCTGGTCTTAGCAAAAGAGGTTGAAAACCCTTCCCATAAAGCCAGGCATGTGTTCTCTATTGGTGATTTGCATTTTTTGTCAAAAAGAGCGATTGGGAGCTATATACCCTGTAGGCGCACTGAGCAAATTGGCCAGCCTAATTATTATTTTTTGGTATGTCTAATTAAATAGACAAAAGGCCCTCCCTTCACTCTCCCTGTCGGCACGAGCTTCACTGGAATGTGCATAATGTCCCCTCATTTACACAGGCAGCTGAGCTTTTCCCTTTTCCCCTAGGAGACTGGCGTTGACAACTGCTCATGGCTTACCCACTCCTACTCAGACACAGAGCCAGATCGTCAGACAGAAAGGGAAATGGGGTAAATTGACCTGGTTCTGTTAAAAACCACCGACGATGCTGCATGATGCGACACGTGTTTGCTGCCACTTAGACATGTGCCATGGCCCTTGATAGCAGAACTTGCCATTGCAGAGCTCATCAAATACTTTCTGCCCACTGTTGGCCAAATTCGTTCAAATTTACTTTACGAAACACTAAAAGTGCAATATTTATCCTTGAGCTTTCTGGATGTTTTCCAGCACTCAGCTTTTCTCCTGCTCTGCAATTACACAGCACCACAGCCCTTCCTCACAGAGTCTCTCATGCTGCTGGTTTCACCACTCTGCAACACCAGCCCTTTAACTACAAGCTACGTACAAAGTCTTCCAATGACTTGAGTCACTGGAGAGTTTCAGCCTCACACTGACGCAGTCAGAGCCTCTGGAATCCAAACCTTTCAACTGAAAAAAGAACATAATTTCAGTGCCTTTTGTGTGTGAGGCATTTTATTCCTTTTAAGTAGTTGTTGCTGGAGATTTTCACTAATGCCAGCATGAAGATAGTTGTCCTATAAATGAGGGAGGGTTTACGTCTGTGGTGGAAATTAAAGAGTTTTCACACATTTAAGAGCCACCTCATTACTATAGAACAAAATCTACTCCCACGTTTACAAGACACATAAGCACCCATGTTTTTACTGCATATATGGGTAAAAGTCTCTCTATTTTTTCCCAAAAAATAAGGATAGAGAGGAAGGAAGTAACATACCATTATATATGTGTGTATATATGTATATATATATATACACATATAAATGTGCAGATACAAGAAAAAAAGACAAGAATAATAATTTATCCAGAATAACAGGCCACCTCACACTTTTTTAGTGAGCTCTGCTTTTTATCTGACAAAGACTCCCCTACTAGAAGAGTATGATGAAATACCACCACATCAGTTCTGGTAGAAAACCTTTTACAGGAAACACCTTATCACTGGTGATCTATTGAACAGTCACTTAGCAAAGCCTTCCATATCCACTGTGCAGGATGGAAAAGCAAAAGACCAGCTCCTGATTTCAGCTACACCTGTGCAAATCCTGAATAACTCCCTGGGAATGAGAGAAGTCTTCAGTTTCCACAACAGGTTTATCCAGATAAGCTGATACAGGTGCAGAAAACTGTCACCTCAGAATTTGTTTTTTCCAAAAGCAGAGGTGCTTCAGCCCAAGAAGAAACAACACGATCAGAGAAAGCATCCTAAGAAAATTAAACACCTCTGCAGCTCAGTCCAACACAGGTCAGGAAAACCCACATTGCCTTCACCGCTGTTAAACTTGGTTAAATCAGGGCCTGATGCTTCACTTCTTAACAAGGCAGATATTTGTTTCCCAGGCAATCGCTGGCACCTGCTTGCCTTTTAAAATCAAATAATAATTGAATATGAGGAAAGTGAGACGAAGTAAAGGAGATTTAATAAAGAGAATCTTTGCTGCAGAGGGAATTTCTTTGGCAGTGATTACGTTACTAATTGATCAGCATATTGCCTGAGAGAAGCCAGAGACAACAATTATACTTAGCACTATGGCTGAAAGCAATGCATTCAACTACCTCCTCGGCTTTCGCTGTCCGCTGGTTTCACCTGGATCGGTCTGTTCATCTGTAAAAAAAACCAAAGAGAGACACATAATTAATGGTGGAATCAAGCGTTCATGTACTGAGGCTTGCTTTGTTGTTTTTTTTTAACCATGCATCATAGTTAGTAACAGAATTTGCACCATGACCAGGGAAAAAAACAGTAAGCAAGGGAGTAACCATAGAGTGCAGGCTGCTTCTTGATCTGAAGTAAATCACTGTCACCTCATTTACCTGACAGGGGCTCTGTTGAATCATGCTGGGAGAGAGATCTGAGTCATTTCACACAGGTCATGAAATTTTAAATGTAACTTTTTAAATTTCTAATAGTTTCCTCTGTGTGTCAGAACACAAATGCTTTGTCTGGGCATTGGAACCAGTGAAACGTTAATTGCGAAGATTTCTTGAGTTTGGCATGATGAAAAGAAAATGGAAAAGTAAATTCCACTTCCACTGTTAGCTCATTAGGGTAGTCACCTGTAACACAGCAGACTCCATTTCATACTTGGTGAATGGGATTTGGATCTGGTTTGTCCACATACTGCAGGGGTGCCAGTTGCTGTGATGTCTCTTAGGGGGAGAGGGTGGAATATGAGTCAAAACTTCTCCTGGTGTTTTGTCAAAGGTCTTTTTCCTTTCTTATATCAGGACATAAGCAAATACAAAAGCCTTGCCATTGTGATGTGAATAGGATTTCTTTTCCTTAACTTGTCTCTCTCTCACTCAACAAAACCATTAGACTCCATAATTTTCCCCCAAGCTGCTCACTCTCAGGAGAGAGGGCAACAGACATCCACAATCTTCTTCACTGGTAGTGCCTGACATGATGTGGATATCTGATGAACAGGGGTCAGGTTATACCCCTCCTGTTAGAGGCTGGAGATGCAGACTGGGTCAGAACCAGTTGAGATTTTCATCTGCAGACCTTACCTCCCTCTTCCTACGTGTCAGTTAAAGCAATTGTATAATGTGCAACAGACTATTCAGAATACCTTTCTGTGTGTGACCACCTATGAGTGTCATGAAGATATCACTTAGATTTAGCAGCCAAAGAGAGTGCAGGCATCACAAGGAGCAGGAAGTCAGAAGGCACTAGGAGTCTCTCAACATATTGCTTCTCATTGATGTCAGACCACAGATTGGCTGATGAGTGTCGCAGAGTTCCTTCAGGTGATATGGTCCCTCCCTTATTTGTGGCTATCCCCAGCACGTCTTGTGGGTAGCAAGGCTGGTAGGTTGAGTTTCTTTTTTTCCTAATTTCTTTTTTTTTTCTTCCTTTTTTTGAAATTAGTTATTAGTAGTTTAGATTTATTCTAATTTCTCTGCACACATATTTAGCAATGAAAGTTATCAGGCTGGCTGACAAGTGCGTTAAGACGATGAAAAACCTGATAGATCTTGCTGCATAGCTGTCTCAAGAGGAAAATGTACTTAACCATAAACTGACTACAGTTAGACTCACACTTGGGAGAGAAGGATCAATGGTTTCAGATGCTACTGAACAATTTCTGCTCCCCTGTACGCCGGTATCATTCAACAAACTCCAGACAGCTGAAGTGCTAAAATCAACAAAGAATCTGGTACTGGGTAAATTTTGTATCAGCCGCTGCTTCTGTGACTGTAAAGACCTGTCGCTCATACGCTTATTATGAGTCATTAGCAGGACCAGAGGTGATATACTTTGAGGTGGCAGGATGGACATCCTGCCACAGGGCTCCTGTAACCCCATGTGAGCAGCTAGCTTTTACAAGCATTTAAAGATCTGACATCATGCAGGTGAAGAGGGTAATTTATGTCATGTCCAAATGTCTAAAAAGTGTAATTTTAAGGTACTTTTAATCTTGGTGTCAGAGGTGGCTAGGATGAGTGTTCTTCTGTAATGGCTGTTTCTCTCCGCTGGTCATAAAGGTAGTCTATGCAGTTAGAGCTAGCTGTCATAAACCCCATCTTGGTTCTCATATGCAGGATAATGAAGCCAAACTACCCAGTTACTGTGCTTTAACTTCTACCAGCTACTCAATCGCTGCATTTGATTTGCATTTACAGCAGGTTGTTATTAACTGACTTGAGACCTGTTCACTTTTGACAGCTGCACTCACACTATACATCATGGGCTCCTACAGTGGACAAAATGGCTAATCTAACTCCAGTGTGACCAGAGGAGGGTGAGCAGAGGTCCCTGGTACCTACTCCAAGACAGCCCAAACCCCAAACCTAAGCAGTCACTAAGAGAAATACTCACAGTAGCTAGGAATTTATAGGAGGTATGCAGCATACAGCCCTGACAGGCAACGCCTGAAATCCAAAATGGATACAGCTTTGCAATGCAGAACACTTCATAAATCTACGAGTGTATGTACTGATCGGAAGCTTGCTAAAGGCCATGAAAATCTTTGCTGAATTTGAGTAAGTTTTAGATTCAGTCTTTATTAAAACTAGACAGAGCACCTCTTACATGTAGAGTTGAATGTGGTCAGTTTACAAAAGACAGACAAGATCATCAAGCCCATTGGCAAAACATTTGTTTGGGTGTCTTTTAGGGTTTCTTTGGTCTTTTTATTTGAGATTGGGAAAGGAGAAAAAGTAAATGATTCACAAGAAAAGGAAAGAAAAGAAAGAGGGAATGAGCGTCTAATAGAGGAAGAAAAACCTCTGGAAATTAATAAGTAAAAAGCTACTGTAATTTAATGTACACCATGATTTATACACTTGACAATTTCTTTATAGACCAAAGAGAAAGTGCTGCCTGCACAGAGCCCATAATACAAATTGAGATCATCTTGACATGAAAGACACCAATTATAGGAAGAAACACTGAGAGAAAAATAATTAAGTTTCCTCTCTCCATCTATGAAACAATTTTTAATTTATTTATTTATTAAACACAGATATTCTGGGAGCAATGAGGTGTCGCAGTGAGCAGGAAAAGGCCAAGTGGGAAGGTAAAATGGCAGAATGGTGTACCTTCCCCAATCAGGGGATATGACTTTTTAGGGAGAAGGGAATTCAGGTGTTCAGGCAGGCTCATTGCTAGGAATTGTCATGGGTTTAGTACCTGTCCTGCCTTGGTGGATTCTGAGATTGTGATAGGAGGAATAAGATTTGCCAGTTTGCAAATAGGATTAATACCATGGGTATCTGCATGAGATCATAGGAACTACAGACACAGCTGTGAGGTTTTTTTCATCCCTATCACTAGAAGTCTTCAAATGATATTTGGCAACATGTGGAAAGACCTAGGTAGGCTGATCCAGCATTTGATGTGATAGACGGACTTGATGTAATCTCTTAGGCTCTCCTCTGGGATGCGCTACACCTCTGTCTATTCCAATGGTCATTCTTTCCTCTGCCCACGGGTGTTTTTTGTACTCTCATTTGAAATACAACCATGACTCCTTATTCTATATTATCACTGCTGGCCTGCCACAGTGACAAAAGTATACTGATTTACTGTTAGTTAACCCAAAAAGTGTTTCTCTCCTCCCTCCTATCCTTTAGGACCTGACTAAAAATTTTTATTCCCTATATATCATATGAAGATTCCTGATACCATACCGCTTAATACCATAGCGCTTAATAGGTATAAACCCATTCTAAATCAGGACAACATATTTATCCTCAGTCATGATTCAGAATCCCATCTGGCCACAAATTTACTCTGAAGTGCCTCAGTCAAAAGTGGTGCCATAACAAAGGTGTGCTGTGGACCATGGAGGCACAGAGGGATTTAGGCAAGAGACAAAACAAAATAAAAATTAAATTGGGTTTCTGGTTACTTACAAAAGACCTAATTTTTAAAGGAGTGGCAAGTGAATGGCAAAGCAGTTTTACTCACAGCTGTGTTCCCAGTGTTGCCTCAGGCAAAGCTGGTGTCTAAGATTCTCTGTTTGTATTGGAACTATACGCCCTGTGAACCACTACAGCTGAGAATTGGCCCTATAACAGGAAAAGGGGATGCCACAAATGCCATAAGCACTTTGGTTCTTGGAGGACTTAGAATGTCAGGTTCTCTTTTTTCTCTGATCCTTTGTACATTCTTCCCTACTTAAAATCACCTTTACTTTGTGACCTTTGCACACCTGGGACAAGATGATTTTACTTGTTACACTTCATACGCTTCATTTTGGCTTTTCTTTCCTTTTGCCTAAAACCAACCCATTCAAATAATGCCAGATGTCATCCTCTCACACCAACTTGCCACTTGCCCCACCTACCTCCACCCCAATCCTCCCTGCAAGTAGAAACACAACATCATTTTTCATGTCCAATTACAGCCACCGTGGTGCCACTGTTAAAAGACAGCACAGGTACTCCTGTCAAAAAGGGTTTGAGTTACAAGAAGCAATGAATTACAGCAAGCCCTTTTTCAATTCTCCACAGAAATGAAATGTCAGAGCTTGCCACTGTATTTTTCTCAGCACCATCAGCTACAGGCCGCTGCAGGAATTAGACAGGGGACAGACGCTTTTCTGCATCATGATTTTTCTTTTCCTAAGGTTGTCATTTTCTCCCCCAGCAACCTTTTTCTGCTCCCTCTGGCTTTGATATTAATTTAGAGCAGGTAGAAGGATCACCTGGGAAAGAAGAGAAAGAAGCAGAGATAGCTGATTCCTCATTGTCTCCATCTTTCTTCCTCTCACTGTTCCTAATACACTTTCTTTTCTTGTCTTACTCACTTTTACATTAGTCATTACTACACCTGGTGTTTCTAGCTAGGACCAAGGCTCTACCAAGCTTCAGAATGGACAAATGCAGAAATAAATAGAAGAAGAAAGGAAAAAAAAAAAAAAAAGGATGGAGACATCCGGAATGGCTTCAAATGTGATCTGAGAAAGGAAGAAAAAGGGAGGATGAGACTGATGAAGATCAGTGAAATGCTGTTAGTGGTTAGGAAGATCATGTCTGAGGCAGAAAAGTACTATGTTGAAGATAATCTGCTGGTTGCTTTTAAGGAAGCTTAAGGAAGAAGTCACTTCAGGGGAAAAAAAAGTTATTTTAGAGCCTGCATTATCTATAAGGCCATGGAAGATGACCACACTGATCATCTCTCTAATAACAGTCTTTCCACCTCTCCTTAGAGGGTTTGAGAAGTTTGAACACTCCCTAAGGACAGATTAGGAGAGGTGATTAGGGCTTTGTATTAAAAAATGTGAGGAAAGATATTCAGTTGCCCATGTTTCCTGAAGTTCCCAAAGATCCATTTTGGTATAGTGTAAAGAGTAGGTGTTAACCTTAGGGAAGGCCTGTTTCCAGCTCCACATTGGACTTGTGGATGAGTCTGGATGTATCACTACAGCAACATCTGTCTCTTTCTCAACCTTCTCAACTGCATTTTTCTCAGCTTCCTTCTCTGTGCAATGAAGACAAAGGTACCCTGAAGGTGGTGGATAGAAAAAATATATCTAAATCTTGATGATAAACAAAAAAGCAAGCAAGTAAACACACAAACAAACAAACATCCAGTCATTTCTATGTCTGGATTATGTAGACAGATATAACGTCAAATAACAAACTCTTCTTGCTTACAGATGCTCTGTCTCTAAATCAATGAGGAATCATGAAACACTGCTGTAACCTCATCAGAAAGGATAGGATGCTGATATGGCCTAGAAGGTCTAAGCATGACAAGTGCAAGGTCCTACACCTGGGTCGGAGCAATCCAAGGCACACATACAGGTTGGGCAGAGAAGAGATTCAGAGAAGCCGTGCACAGAAGGACTTGGGGGTGTTGGTCAATGAGAAAATGAACATGAGCAGGCAGTGCGCTTGCAGCCCAGAAAGCCAAACCATATCCTGGGCTACATCAAAAGGAGTGTGACCAGCAGGTCGAGGGAGGTGATCCTGCCCCTCTACTCTGCTCTCATGA